>ML801234.1:269150-282713 GCA_009831015.1 Picea engelmannii | reverse complement strand
CCGCATTTCTACCTTTAAGCAGAGGGAGGGGTCTGGAATCGAGGGCGCACCTCTCTGACGGCTACGATCAGAGCACCTGGATCAGTGGCTGAGGTTTTTTTCGGCCCCCCCTTTGCTATCCTAACTTTAATAAAGGTATGGGGGGCCCTTCCTGACTTTTCACCTTCTTTCTCGTCCTCCCCTTGTTAACATGGCGCCTCCTCATTGTGTCTCACCCCACTTCTTCCAAATCACTTACCGCCTCCCTCTTCCCCTGTCATCTTTCCAACTTCCCTCCCCCCATCCACATGGCCCCTCCTCAGCTCATCACCCTCTCACCTCCTGCCATGTGTCCCTCTCACTCCCAGTCACCTCCACCTGTATGATCATTCCTTTTACTCCATTTCCACCTGTACCCCTGCACTCCACACACCTTCCTCCTCTTTCCTTTTCAGACTGCATGGCATTCCTCAGCTAATGTCACTGCTCCCATTTCCTCTCCATCGCCTCCACCGTGTTGACGCCATTGCTCCCATCATACCCTTTTTCAGATCCACCATAGGGGTCCCTCACAGCAGTCCAACAAAGAAGCATCCAAAGAGAGACCGTTCAGCTGATCCAGGTGGCACCATTAGGAGACCTTCACGTCCCAAAAGGTAGGGTTGACCGAGGCTATCCCCAGTCCCAAGAAAGAAGTTATTGTGGTTGTTGCTGGTGGTTGGGCATCATCTCCGCCATAAAAATAAAGTCCAGCAAAGGACTAAAGCTGGTCGATTCATCTGTAGAAGGACAGTCCGAAATCTGATAACGTCTGTCTTGGGTGCATGATCGGCCAGAGTCTACATGCGCAGACTATCAGAAGACATGCAGACGCAATGTTTTTAATGCAGCGTCTTGCTTTTGCTGCTGTTGTTGTTTTTTAATATATGTAGGCATTTTTTCCATTTTTGTAAGCATCGATGGTTGAGCAAGGCTCCCGGTTGTAAAGCTTTAATGAAGCACTGTTATTTCTGGTTATGTATGGACTCTTGAGACTTCTTGCCTTATGGATGTCATCTTCTTTCACGTCTTTGTTTACACTGTGTTAGAGAAGCTCGGAATTGGAGGGTCCAGTTGAGTTGTAGCTGTTATAGGTGTTAGGACCATACAATGTACCTTTTTACTCACACTTTTTGCTACCTTGACACCCTTGTTTCACTCACATTTAAACTCACATTATCACCTTACCCTATCTCTAAAGGTATACAACATCTCTTCTCTTTACTATATGTTTAATCTGTTTTGCATGTAATTTTACATTACTCTTGTACTTAACCATTGATCAGAAATGTATAAGTGTTGAAATAGTTCGAACTGCAGATTAACATTGAGGCCTGTTGTTGAAACAGTTAAAGCACGCAAACCCTGTGGCTGAAACAACAACTCACACAGAAGAAGCTGTTACACAGTCTGTGGTCAAGGAGGATGAAACAACAACTCACACAGAAGAAGCTATTACACAGTTCATGGTCAACGATGTTGAAACAACAAATCACACAGAAGAAGTTGTTACACAGTTCGTGGTCAACGATGATGAAACAAAAACTCACCAGAAGAAGTTGTTACACCCTCCGTGGTCTACAATGTTGAAACAACAACACAAATTTGCTGAAACAGTCAGAACACAAATCTCGTCGCTGAACAACCCGTGATTTGTGATGTTGAAACAACATACAATAGTAGTAACAAAAAGAAAAATAAAGAATTTGTTACTCCAGCTGCAACAACAACACCTCACTCAACACCTGTAATAGCATTCTGTTATGGGAGACTAGGATATCCTATTCTAGTATAGAAATCAGATCTGACAAAGAATAGGATTCAGATGTGCAAATGTAATTTGATGATCAAATTGTATCGAGGGGATTCTCCTCTTTAAATAAGAGGAAATCATCATTAGAAAGGATTTTTTGTTTTTGCTAAGAAGGATTTATAGAGAAGGACGTGTTTCATTTTAGATTGTAATATGATACGTTGACAGATGAATAAAAGACTGTTCTGAGCATTTCTCTCTAGTCCCTTTCGTTTCAAGGGAATCTTGTGAGAAGGGAGGGCCCACCTTCTTCACAAGATTCACCCATTAGCTTTGTAGAGTGTTAGTGTTATTTCTGTTCATGCCTTGATTAAATTATTTTTTGATGGAACACTACATTACTGAACTCTGTTTTGTTGAAACACTACTTTACTGAATTCTGTCTTCTTGAAACTTTGCTTTACCGATTGCTACATTGTTTTCATATGATTCATGCTTGGGTAACTGTTAATCATTCTAGTTAGAAATCCTACTTGGTGAATTTATGAAAGCTTGATAATCAGGGACAGGTGCTGAGGATTCCTGCTTAGGGAATAAGGTCCTATTCTCTGTTAGAGATAGTTAGCCTTCAGTGCATTTCAATTATTTTAATGAATTCATGAAAGTGTGCTAATCAAAAATAGGTGCTGAAGTTTCCTGCTTAGGGAATAGGGTCCTTTTCTCTATTAAGAGTTAGTTAACCTTCAATGTGTGTCAATGATTTCAATCAGTAATGAGTTCATGAGAGTGTGATGATCAGGAACAGGTGTTGAAGATTCCTTCTTTGGGAATAAGGTCTTGTTCTCTGGTTACAGAATAGTTGGTATTTCCTGTTGCAACATCTTGTTGTTATTTTAATGTAATCTAGGATTCTTCAATTAATCATTTCTTTAAACTTTGAGCTCTGCAATAGGTAGGTTGCTTTCCTGGAATTCAAGTTAGAACTTCAGTTTGTTCAAGGCAAAGTGTGATTAATATGTTTTTACTATAACTCTAGGTTGATTTTGAGATTGAGCATATATAGTGTGTGATTACCTTTGAAATAAACAGACTTCCCTGGGTTGACAATTTATGTAGCACTTGATTTTTTAGTTAAATAAGAAATTAAAGTGACCAACATTTTGGTGTCGTTGCCGGGGAAGGTAATTGTAGATTTCAAAAGAACTTATGATTTTTCAGATACAAATATTGCATGAGAGGACATGGAGACCCTAAAGACACTAACCCTACAGGTGGCAGGGGCATAGGAAGAGGATAAAGAAAGACTTATATTGACGAGATTATATCAAAGTCTGTATCTGCTGCTCAACGACCAAATTCGCGGAAACAAAAATCCCAGCCTTCATTTCAAGCCAACTTTGAAATAGGGAAATAAGTCTAGAGTCCTGAGACAGTCAAGAAACCAACAAGAAACATTGAGGATAGAACAAGCGTAGCAGGGGAGTAGACAAAAGAAAACATGGATGAGTACAATGAAGAATTGCATCATGAAGAACATGCAGGTCTTGAAGGAGAGGTAAATGATGAAAACTTATTCTCCACATTAGGATTTCCTATTGGTGATCTTCCTAGAGGGGTAGCTCCCATGAAGAAAATTCCACTCTCAACACTACCTAACTTTCATGGTTTGTCTTCATATGATCCTGATGAATTCCTTTTTGAGTTTGATATATTATGCAGAAGTTATGATTACATTTCCAATGCTAAAAAATTAAAGCTATTTCCAGCAACATTGAAAGGAAATGCACTAAGATGGTTCATGAGTCTTGGAGGCCATGTAATCACAACATGGGACCAAATGAAACAAAAATTCCTGAATAAATACCAAGACTATTGTCGAACAAGAGAAAAAAGGGAGGAACTATTTAAGATGATGCAGAAAGAGGATGAAAATCTGGAGGATTTTGTAGAAAGGCTACAGTATAATCTACAAAGATCCAGTTGCCCCAATGTAAGTAAAGATATTCTTAAAACTATATTATTAAAAGGAGTAAGGGATGACTATCTAGATATGTTGAATATGGTTGGAAAAGGGGACATATCTAAGGAATCATACGATGAAATTGTTAACCTATGTAAAAAATGTTCAAGAGGAGCTTCAAGAAATAGATCAAATAGCAGGGGCACCACATTTTCAAGAGTCCAAAAATCATCCAGTGGGGGAGAAACAAGAGCCGAAATAGGTAATTTACTTGAAGGTTTTAAAATTTAAATGTTAAGCTCTTTTGCCTCACAAATTGATACCCTGCAGATTCAAAAGAAGCAAGTAGAAGCATAAGCAACTCTATCCATCTTTTGTTCTAAATGCAGAGACAAGCACCCATGAAGGGAATGTCCGTTGGACAAAAAGCCAATTTGCACCATCTGTGATAAAGATCATGAGACTCAACAATGTCCTTCTCTACCAGGAATCAAGGCAACATTTCAACCAACTGATGAAGAAGCTGAAGCTGTCTATCTGCTAACACAGAGAAGACAATGGCAACCATGGGGACAAGGTATGAATCCTAACATGCCATTTACATCTTCTAATCATTGGAATAACTATCCTTCTTTCAATCAAATGAGTTACCCTCCCTATAATCAAATGTAATATCTAAATCAAATGAATTACCCACCCATGCAACAAACTAACACACCCTTTGTTGATCTGTCAATGTGGACTCCTTGGCCTCCACAACAACAACAACCATATCAGAACCAATGGAATCCAAATTGGAGAGGACAAAAACCCCCCTTCCCAAATCAATTACCTCAATCACAATTTCTACAACCACTCTCCTTACCATCAAGTACTCCACCAAACAATCAAATGATGAGACCCCAGCTACCTGTACAACCTAACCCTAACCCCAATAATAAATTTGTGCAGTGCATTGATATTCATAACTAGCCTACATTTTGTCTTCTCCCTGTGCAATGCAATGATATTCATTTACGATCTGGGAGAATAGTATAACCTATCATAGCCGATGTTACCTCTTCTGATAAAGAGGAAACAAAAGAGCATGATGTACTTGAAGAGGTACAATCATCCTCTAACAATGCTGCTGAAACAACAAAACCACCATTTCTTGAGCATTTAGCTTTGACTAAAAGGCCTGAGCTACCCGCTTTCAATATTCTAGGGGAATTACAAAATATTTATGTCAAAATTCCTCTACTACAAGCACTCCGAGATGTACCAATTTATGTCAGGACGATGCGAGACATTTGTGTTAAGAAGCCTGGTAGGAAAATCAAGGATCCCCTCACATTCCATGTGATGGGTGACTTGTCTACACTAATGTCAGGTAAATCCCCCCCAGTTAAATATGGTGATCTCGGCCACCCTACCGTCTCAGTACAAATTGGAAAAACGATAATCCCTTGAGTCCTGGTAGACTTAGGTGCCGCTATCAATATTATGACTTTGGAAACCTCACAACTGTTACAATTACAAAATGAAACCAGAGACACCCCAACTATCCTAGAATTAGTTGACCGATCCACAATTAAACCAGAGGGAGTCATTGAAGACCTAATTATCTCAGTGGAATCCTGGAATTATCCAGCTCACTTTGTGGTATTACAACCTAAAACAAAGTTGGGGGGCCACCCTCTAATTATGGGTAGGCCTTGGTTAGCCACAACATATGCTTTTATCAGCTATAGATCAGGTTCAATGACAATTTCCAATGGTAATGAAACTAAACAACTTACCCTCTACCCTCATGCTACACCCTGTATTAATAATGATAATTCGGTATGGGTAGACTTTGATGTTCAACTTAATCAACCCATATTGACTATCGGACAAGCTTTAAGCCTTAAATATGCCACTAGGGATGAAGTAATTAATAATTTTATTTGTGAACCCTCCTCTGTGACTCCAGAAATTCATAACCAACTAGTTGCACAGTTGGAGTTAGATAATCAGGAAAACCTTAAATCTGAAAACCCACCTCAAACATCTGCGACCATCTCTTCTAAAATCATACCAGTTGAAATTGAACCTGGTAAAGCATTGAACATAAACCCTAACCTGACAGATGTTGAAACAGAACAATTAATGAAGTTACTTCTAGAAAATAAAGAAGCATTCGCATGGGACTATACAGATATGAAAGGAATCTCTCTCGAATTATTTACTCATCGAATATATATTAATGAATATTGTCGACCGATCTACCAATCTCAACGACGAATGAACCCTAATTTGAGAGAAATCCTCAAAGAAGAACTTCAAAAATTGATCAATGCAGGGTTTATATATCCTATATCAGACAGTGAATGGGTTTCCCCGTTGGTAATAGTTCCTAAGAAAAACGGGAAATGGAGAGCATGTGTGGATTATAGAGCCTTAAATAAAGCTACTCAAAAAGATCACTTTCCATTACCATTCATTGATCAGGTGTTAGACAGTTTGTCAGGGAAGAAATTTTTCTCATTTTTAGATTGTTTCAGCAGGTATAACCAGATCAAAATTGCACCCCAAGATCAAGATAAAACTACTTTTACTAGCCCTTGGGGAACCTTTTCTTATAGAGTTTTCCCATTTGGACTATGTAATGCACCTACAACTTTCCAAAGAGCAGTTATAGGAATCTTTTCTGATATGCTTAATGACTCTATAGAAATTTTTATGGATGACTTCACTCCTTATGGTTTTTCTTTCAGGAAGCACTACAAAACCTTGAGAAAGTGCTTAAACGATGCATACAAGCCCAACTCTCCCTAAGTATAGAAAAATTTCATATGATGATGAGTGAAGGAATAGTGCTTGGACATTTTATCTCATCTCAAGGAATTTAGGTGGATCCATCCAAGATACAAATCATTAAAGACCTTCCTACTCCCAAAACCAAAACAGAGGTAAGAAGTTTTCTAGGACATGATGGATACTATAGAAGATTTATCAAAAAAATTTCCAAAATAGCTTCTTCCCTGTTTGTGTTACTGATGAAAAATGTTGAATTCAAATGGACTAATTCTTGCCAAGAAGCATTTAATACACTTAAACATCAGTTATCTACAACTCCTATTCTTAGAGGACCTGATTGGACACCTCCCTTTCATATATCCTTGGATGCTTCAGATATTGCAATAGGAGTTGTCTTGGGACAAGAAGAAAATCATCTCCCTTATGCTATTTATTTCATTAGCAAGAATATGACACCTGCTGAACTCAATTATACAGTTACTGAAAAGGAATTCTTAGCAGTTATCTATGATATTAATAAATTTAGACATTACATTACTAGATACTCTACTCTTGTCCATACTGATCACTCAACTATCAAATATTTAATGAACAAACCTATCAAAAATGCTCGAGTCACCAGATGGTTACTATTATTGCAAGAATTTGATATTACAATTGTATATAGACTAGGAAAAGAAAACGTAGTTGTTGATTTCCTTTCTCGGTTAAAACCTGATGATGATACCCCAGTAGATGATTCCTTTCCTGATGAATATCTATTTGCAGTATCTTCTCAATCACCTTGGTATGCAGACATCACTAATTATTTGGTTGCAGGGAAGTTACCACCACACCTATCCCACCAAGAGAAAAGAAGAATCATTCAACAAAGTGCTAGGTATAGCTAGATAAGTGGGTGTCTTTTCCACACAGGACCTGATCAAGAAATCAAAAGGTGCATTAGCAAAGATGAGGTTTATAATCTACTAAAATATTTTCATGATGGCCCTTATGGAGGGCATTTGGCTGATAAGAGAACAACACATAAAATTCTCAGGATGGGGTATTATTGGCCCTCACTTTTCAAAGATGCAAAGAAATATGTCTGGGCCTGTGATAGCTACCAAAGAGTGGGCCAACCTAATCATAGAGATGAAATGCCATTAAACCCCCAGATAGTACTTGAACCATTTGAAATATGGGCCTTAGACTTTGTAGGACCCATTAACCCCCCATCCAATCAAAAAGTTTACATAGTGGTCTACACAGATTATATGACCAAATGGGTGGAAACTAAAGCACTCCATAGAGCGACTGAAGAAGCAGTTCTAGATTTCCTATTTGAAGACATTTTCATCATATTTGGAGTGCCAAGAGAATTAGTTACAGATGGAGGACCTCCTTTCACTTCTCATGGTTTTAAAGCCACCCTTCAAAAATATCATATTCAACATAGAATGACTATAGCATACCACCCCCAAGCCAATGGACAGGTGGAAAGCACAAATAAAGTAATAGAAGCCATTCTCACAAAAATAGTGAAGGAAAACATAAAGGACTGGTCTCACAGGCTCCCTGAAGCATTATGGGCCTACAGAACTACCTGGAGAAATACTACAGGATTCTCTCCCTATGAATTAGTCTATGGAAAGAGTTCTATCTTTCCTGTCAAATTTGAAATCAAAACCTTAAGGACTACTTTAGCTGTCAACCTTGATTTGACCGATGCACAGACAGATAGGTTGCAACAACTTAATGAATTGGATGAAAAAAGACTAGATGCAATTCATCAGACAACTATGATTCAACAACAAAGATCAAAATGGCATGACAAAACTATCAAGCATAAGCAGTTCCAAAAAGGTAATTGGGCCCTACTGTATGACTCTCGGTTCAAAGAATTTCAAGGGAAACTATGAACAAGATGGCTTGGAACTTACGAAGTAGACACTGTTTTCCCCAATGGAACAGTAAGGCTCCTCACAATCAATGACTCTAAAACACCGTTACTTGTAAATGGTCATCGGTTCCGTCTTTACCAGTGCCCTATTTCCAAAGAAGATTTTAAGGCCACATGTGTGGCAGACTCTCATTACCTCTTTTTAGAGGGGGCTCCTACCCCTCATTGAAATTAATTCTTTTTAATTTAATTTCCTTAGTATTAGATTAGATTTTGTTTACTAATAATCCCTGTCAAGAAATACCATGTTACAATCTATTTTTGCAGATTCCCGATCAAAGCACAAGCCTAATAAGAAAGGGCGATCCTACTTCAAGAAGAGGCAACCTTCCCCATTGATGAAACACCACTGTTCAACAACTTTTTCCTCTTTCTTCATTGTCGAAACACCACTATTCAGCAATTTCTTTCCCTTCTCTTCCCATTGCTGAAACACCACTGTTCAACAATTTTTCACATTTTCCCCCATTGCTGAAACACCACCATTCAACAATATTTTGCATCCTTCCCCCACCGCTGAAACACCACTGTCCAACAAATTTTCACCATTTTTCCCATTTCTGAAACACCACTGTCAACAACCTTTCACCTTCTCCCCATTGCCGAAACACCACTGTCCAACAATTCTTCACAGTTTCCCATTGACGAAACAACACCGTTCAACAATTGTTTCGCCCTTTTTTTTGTTGCTGAAACACCAAATTTTCAGCATTCTATGTCAATAAGCTTTTGCACTCTCATACTACATTTTTTCCTTCTAGTCAACAAATCCTTGATACAATTCATCTAACAAATCAAAAAGTCTCTGCCACGACCACTACAGAACTATTATGGACAGGCTCTATATTTTGTTTGAAGTATGAATCAAAAGGTAAAGGTGATGTATGTAAATTTTATGTAAATACAATTAAGCTATAGTTAATGAGAAGATTCCAACTCATCATTACCACTCATGTAAAATAATTATTAGCCGCACTTAAAGGGGGGGGGAGGAAATATCAAACTTTTTCACATGAATTAACCACCGCCATTCCTATTTACCATCCTTTCGTTTGTTTCACCATCATTTGCATGCCTTCACTCGAAAAACTCATTCTGCACAAAATTTGTTACTCGAATCTTTGACGGAGTATTTTACTGAGCTGTCAGCTATGGCAGGCTCTGTTATACGGTACGAACCCACCACGACAGCCCTGTTAGAACACTATCCAGAAGCCTATCAAATTTTTCTGTAGGAAGGATGGATCGGTTATTTTCAAAGGCTCTAGGGATTTGATCAACAAAAGGTTCTCCAATTTGCTCAAAATATCCAGGAAGACCATTCCATTGTTCAAGGGGTTCATATTTTAGTTATAGAAGAGGATATAGCACAAGTTTTGGGTCTCCCTACCAATGGCATTCACATGTTCAACTGCAAACATATCATTCTGAATGCCCAACAAGATTTCCTCTTGCTAGGGGAATAAATTGAACCTAAAGGCCGGGGTGTCCGACTCAGCTCATTGCCGCCTCCATGGCCAGAAGTTGCAAAATTCATCAAACACTACCTTACCTGCAAAGGTCGATACCAGGTAGTCTACCAACACAATTTTGTCCTGTTGTCTCATTTACGGAATTATAGATTGGTGAACATTTCTTATTATTTTCTCGGTTGTCTTAAAAATATGTTGCACTACTATAAAAAGGCTAAATATACCACCCTTTCACTCACCCATCACCGTCTCATTCAATTTCTTATCCAAAAGGGTTTTGATCAACAAAACCCTCCACTAAACAATCCACCCATAGATCCCCAAGAAGTTGCTGAAATTCCTGAAAATCTGCAGGAACAACAACCACAAAACCCTCCAAATTCTCCAGAAATACCTAACAGTCTGCCTACAAACCCAATCAATCCAATTAACCCCCCTACCATACCAAGCCCGACTCACATTTTACCAGAATCATCCACTCCTTCCCTTCATATTCTTAGCGATGATTCTGAACCAGACAATTCTCCCTGTCCCATCATTGAGGAAAAACCCCCACATAAACGAAAGCAAATTCCTTTCTTTCCACCCTTTTTACAAAGAAAATGAACAAGGGCCTCAATAAGGACATCCACTACCGCAACTTCCCTAAACCCCCAACCCATCCGACTAATACCCTGTACACCTCCTACATCCCAAATTCCAGAATCTTTACCTATTCCACCTACAGGCACTGAAACACAAGAACCAGACGCCTAGTATGTTGCGACATCATTTGTTTCAAACCCAGTAGTTGAAACAAAAGAACCAACTACTCATTCATTAGTTGAAACACAAGAACCAACTACTCATTTAGTAGTCGAAACACAAGAACTAGCTACTCACTCAGTAGCTGAAACACAAGAACCAGCTACCCATTTAGTGGCTGAAACACAAGAACTAGATATAGATGTCACACAAGAACTAGCTACAGCTGAAACACAAGAACCAGTTGCTGATATTGTTATTGAGACATAGGAATCAGAGGCCCAGGGCACTGCAACATTACTCTCTTTACATCAAGAAGCTGGAACAAAAGAATCAACTGCCGATCCTGTAGTTGCTCCAGCTAGTGTGACTGTGACTGCTACACAAGAACCATTCACCCCTCAACCAAAACTAACAATGGCCTCTGTCCTACAAGAAAATGAGTTCCTAAGGTATGAATTGGAAGCCTATAAGAAAGAGCTAGCCATGGCAAAGGAATCCTACGAGAAGGAACTTAAATTGTACAGCCTAGCTCGCATATAAACCATGTCAGAGGAAACTACAACAGAGAATCCGTGTAGAGAATATATGTCCAGTCAATGTGGGGAAATTTATTATCAAGCAGGCTAAAAAGTAATTCAAATTCCAATGCCAGGAGCTTCCCCTGCACCTTCGACTTTTGTAGTCAAAGAAGAATACCCTGTTGTTACACAAGAACCAGCAGGACCTTCCAAAATTAAGACTGAGCCCTGGCCTGCAACAAATGTCAAATATGAAACCCATGCTTTTGTTAATAAAGTTGTACAAACATTGCCTATTGATGAATCTTCCCCTCCCAGCTAGATCAATACCCACACCTTTGTGGAACAAGCCACTCAGACCCTACCTCAGCCTACTACTTGCAATGTTGAAACAAAAACTTAGCCATGGGATGAGCAGGCAATAATACAGAAATGGAAAAAAGAGTCTGTTGTTACACAGGCTAAAAGCCTGTAGGAACATAGACAAATATGGATAAATCATATCTACTCAAATTGGGAATCTTTGGAGCAAACACACCAGGAATCTCGTGCCCTTAAGAAATAGAATAAAGAGCTAAAAGCCATATTTCTCCTGATATTTGACTTGGCACAAAAGTTATTGGCTGCAAGGAAACCATCCTGCAATTACTCTCTGTTCCTCATGGAACAACTTACATGGTTTCAGATCAAATCAGTCAAAGAAGGAAGACCCCATGCAGTATTAAATCCAACAGATTTTGTTAAAACCTTTGCAAAATCCTCTGCTATGGATCAACACCTCCTCTGTGAGGCATATTTTCATAATGAGGCCATCCCTGAGAACCGACAACTTAACCTTAATCCTCTTGTCGGTGACATCCAGATTCGGGTACTCACCTCCTTCCTTAACAATCAGATTATATGGCAGGATGACTTCCGAGCTGCCAAGCACGAGGATAATCGCCTTCTCTGGATAAGGCCAGAACCACAAAATGTTGCCACCTTTCTTACAGAGTATTATCAGTTTTTAAAGAAACCAGGGATGACTCAACACATTTAGCAATTACAGACATCAGTGTTTCAGGAGTGTCAACATTTCATTAAATCAACAGAGATTGCTTCCCTACAGGCAAATAACATGTTTTGGAAACAATCTACTGAGAAAAGACAGGAACACAATCCTTTTAGCCCCACTAAAATTGAGATAGAAACCTCCAAGGTACCTAGCTACATCAACTGTGTTCAACAATGTGTTGAAAGCTGGATAGGGTATCAGTTTCATTTTCCTATCCTTTGGATGCCAGCAGAGAAATATCAAATTCATTATAAGTTGCCCAAGAAGACAGACACAACAGCTTGGCAAAGGTTACAATGCGTTCAAGGGTTTAGAGCTCCAATAGACATCACCTTCCACAGCTACTGCTTGAGTAACTTGCACGCTCAGAGTCGGTATTCAGATTCTGATTCAGAGTGAAGTTTCCTGAGGACATCCAGCATCTTAAGTTGGGGGGGATGTTAGGACCATACAATGTACCTTTTTACTCACACTTTTTGCTACCTTGACACCCTTGTTTCACTCATATTTAAAATCGCATTATCACCTTACCCTCTCTTTCTAAAGGTATACAATGTCTCTTCTCTTTACTATATGTTTAATCTGTTTTGCATATAATTTTACATTACTCTCGTACTTAACCATTCATCAGAAATGTATAAGTGTTGAAACAGTTTGAACTGCAAATTAGCATTGAGGCCTATTGCTGAAATAGTTAAAGCACACAAACCCTGTGGCTGAAACATCAACTCACACAGAAAAAGTTGTTACACAGTCTGTGGTCAACGATGCTAAAACAACAACTCACACAGAAGAAGTTGTTACACAGTTTGTGGTCAACGATGATGAAACAACAACTCACATAGAAGAAGTCGTTACATAGTCTATGGTCAACGATGCTGAAACAACAACTCACCAAAAGAAGTTGTTACTGTTATAACCCTAAATTGCACTATCCCTGCTTACCTGGCATTAGGCCTACTCATTGCCTTTCCTTGCCAAAGCCATGCTGAAAAGACTCTTCAAAAACCTCCTAAATCAAGTAATCCGCGCCCTAACCTAGCACTAGGCGCGTTGGGACGCTGGCAGACCTTCTACAACATGTGTGTGAATGCTGGCTGGCCCACTACAGCCCGCGTTTACCTAACAAAGAAAAAAATCAGGAAAGTTTCCGCTGGGACGAAGAGATTTTTGTTAGTTAACTGGAACTCCCAGCCATGCATGGCCGAGAGTTCACCTAAAACCCTAGCTCCTTCTAGCCTATAAAAGGAGGGGTAGGGGTACTATTCAAAGGAGGAAAAATCATAGCAAAGAAACTCTGCCAAATTGCCAAGTCCGT
>ML801234.1:255937-269050 GCA_009831015.1 Picea engelmannii | reverse complement strand
GCTCGTTCCTCCACTGTAACGTAATATTCTTTTATTCTTTTTCAAAATATTCAAAAAGAACAAAAAAATCAAATATACCCCAAAAAGAGGATGGGAAAAGTATTTTCTTTATTGGCAACATTATGAGTCGCCCTTGGATAA
Organism: Picea engelmannii; assembly: GCA_009831015.1. NCBI lineage: Eukaryota > Viridiplantae > Streptophyta > Pinopsida > Pinales > Pinaceae > Picea > Picea engelmannii. Next base: position 268,909 of record ML801234.1, on the reverse strand, counting down.
AGAACATCTGTCCTTTTGATTCATCAGACTTTGGGATTTAGTATGACCTTAGGTAGCCTTTCTCACTATATTGAGTTTTGTCCTCCACCGTTTGGTTACTCTTCCAAACATATGGAGAGTTTGCGTCGCCTCCTACTTCGTAGACTTATGATTAACAGATATGTTGCCTGAGTCTTATCACTTGTCGTGCGATTGTCCAAGGGAAGTTTGATTACTTAACTTGAGTCGGCCACTCTGCAATATGTCTCCTGTCCGCATACCCGACCATCCTGAACGTCCAATCAAGTCTTTGTTCGAAATCAATGAAGCCTTCAGTCCGATCATCAAGAGTATCAAGTCCGTAACCGACGAGCCGTCGAAGACCTCTGGGTAGTGCAGTCGTACACTCATATTACACTCCTACCCGAGTCGTGAAGATTTTGAAGTTGTTGCTCGAGCTCTGAAGAACATCCATCAGGCCAAGACAGCTTCTGAGAGATGGATACTTCCTATGTATATCTTTCTGATTTTGAGATGTAGCTCCGCTGTGTATTGTTGGCGGCTACTCTTTATAGTTATTTGACATGGAGCTACAGTGTATTTGATTGGTAGCCATGGTTCTAATTTATCCCGAGCATGGGTATGCCCGCCTCGGTGAGACATTTGATATTTTTTACAGACGACACCTCCTGATTCCTGATTCCTGATTCCTGGGCTCACTCATTCAGCATATCAGTACAGAGTGGTAAAGAATTGGTAATGTATTTCGGCCATCAGATGCTCTTCTGACCTCACACATTAGGGGGTATCTGTTATAACCCTAAATTTCACTATCCCTGCTTACCTGGCATCAGGCCTACTCATTTCCTTTCCTTGCCAAAGCCATGCTGAACAGACTCTTCAAAAACCTCCTAAATCAAGTAATTCGCGCCCTAACCTAGAACTAGGCACGTTGGGACGCTGGCAGACCTTCTGCAGCATGCGTGTGAATGCTGGCTGGCCCACTACAGCCTGCGTTTACCTAACAAAGCAAAAAATCAGGAAAGTTTTTGCCGGGACGAAGAGTTTTTTTTCAGTTAACTGGAACTCCCAGCCATGCATGGCCGAGAGTTCGCCTAAAACCCTAGCTCCTTCTAGCCTATAAAAGGAGGGGTAGGGGTACTATTCAAAGGAGGAAAAATCATAGCAAAGAAACTCTGCTAAATTGCCAAGTCCGTTTTGTCCCAACCCTTTAGCCTTGCCTCAAGATTTAAGAGAAATTCATGCAAAAGCAGTTGGAGGACAAAAGAAGAGGAGGAGCCCAGGATCAGGATCGAAGAACGGTGGTCGGTCTCTAAAATCATTGTAAGTTGATTCATATTGAGATTAATGAAAAATATGCTTTTCCCGTCCCAAATACATGAGTCTCATCTATGTTATTTGATTTATGTTTTATCTCTAACCCTCTAGTAGATCAGTAGCATGCATGCGTAATTTTGTCTTGATTGCAGGAAGCTTTGTGGAAGGAGCAGCAACAACAAGGAGATAAAATCTCAACGGAGGATCTACTTCAACTGTCGATAAAAAGGTTAGTTGATTCTTCCCGTGTTTGCCTGAGAAAAAGGGTTATAGGTTTGGGTAGGAGGTTAAAAGTTATTCTTGAAGGGTCATGATCTACGTAAAAGTTTAAAGCCCTATCTTGTTAGTCCGTAGGGTAGAATACCCCACAACAGTTACACCCTCCATGGTCTACGATGATGAAACAACAACACAAAGTTGTTGAAACAGTCAGAATGCAAATCCCGTGGCTGAACAACCCGTGATTTGTGATGCTGAAACAACATACAACAACAGTAATAGAAAGACAAATAAAGAATTAAAGAATTTGTTACTCCAACCTTAACAACAACACCTCACTCAGCACTTGTAATAGCATTCTATTACGGGAGACTAGGATATCCTATTCTAGTATAGAAATCGGATCCGACTAAGAATAAGATTCATATGTGCAAATGTAATTTGATGATCAAATTGTATTGAGGGGATTCTCCTCTTTAAATAAGAGGAAATCATCATTAGAAAGGATTTTCTATTTTTTCTAAGAAGGATTTATAGAGAAGGATGTGTTTCATTTCAGATTGTAATATGATACGTTGATAGATGAATAAAAGACTGTTCTGAGCATTTCTCTCTAGTCCCTTTCATTTCAGGGGAATCTTGTGAGAAGGGAGGGCCCACCTTCTTCACAATATTCACCCATTATATTTGTAGAGTGTTAGTGTTATTTCTGTTCATGCCTTGATTAAATTCTGTTTTGCTGGAACACTACTTTACTGAACTCTGTTTTGCTGAAACACTACTTTACTGAATTATGTCTTGCTAAAACTATGCTTTACCAATTGCAACATTTGTTTTCGTATGATTCATACTTGGGTAACTATTAATCATTCTAGTTAGCAATCCTACTTGGTGAATTTATGAAATCTTGATAATCAGGGACAGGTGTTGAAGATTCCTTCTTAGGGAATAGGGTCATGTTCTCCGTTAGAGATAGTTAGCCTTCAGTGCATGTCAATTATTTTAATGAATTCATGAAAGTGTGCTAATCAGAAATAGGTGTTGAAGTTTCCTGCTTAGGGAATAGGGTCATGTTCTCTGTTAAGAGTTAGTTAACCTTTAGTGTGTGTCAATCATTTCAATCAGTAATGAGTTCATGAGAGTGTGATGATCGGGAACAGGTGCTGAAGATTCCTACTTTGGGAATAGGGTCCGGTTCTCTGGTTACAGAATAGTTGATCTTTCCTGTTGTAGCATCTTCTTGTTATTTTAATGTAATCTAGGATTCTTCAATTAATCATTTCTTTAAACTTTGAGCTTTGCAATAGGTAGGTTTCTTTCCTGTAATTCAAGTTAGAACTTCAGTTTGTTCAAGGCAAAGTGGATTAATATGTTTTTACTATAACTCTAGGTTTCTTTTGAGATTGAGCATATATAGTGCGTGATTACCTTTGAAATAAACAGACTTCCCTAGGTTGAAAATTTATGTAGCACTTGATTTTTTAGTTAAATAATCAATTATAGTGACCAACAATAGGATGATGTAGGTTGGATCACTGTAACAGTTGCATTGTTTCTAATCGGTTCCTGTGATTTTCTTAGCGCTGAACGACTTGGAATTGGAGGGTCCAGTCGAGTCACCCCTCAGCTCCTTGAAACTCTGGACCAAGTGGATCTTGGCTTTTGAGTTTTTCTTCCTCAAGCTTCCAAAGGCCCATTACCCAAGGTAGTGTTTCTCACCCTTCTCACAAGTCTTCCATATACCACCCTTTAATAAACTTACTGATTGAAGTTAGATCAAGACCTACTTTGTTCCTTACATACCAGACCCAGTTCCCGAGTTAGAGTGATATCTCTCTGAGTCATTACCCATTTGATCACCCATTAAATAATGTCATAAAAACTGATGGGCATCGGGCTCTTCTTCTGCAAGAAATCCAGGAGTGACTTCCGTCGCCAACATTTTTGGCGCCGTTGCAGGGGATGAAGTTGAAATTTTTCCTCGAGATTGAATGACAATGATTAACTAATTCTGAAGGTGCATCATATATCAAAATTATCAAGATTTCTACTGTACACCTGGCGAATCCACTGTGGTGACTCCATTGTTTCCACTTCACTGTTTCAGCTGTGGCTACTGTTGGCACACCTGAAACATAACCCAGAGGAGTTTTCTCGAGAAGGTTTTAGCGGCTGATTTCTCATCTTGAAAAGCTTCTTGGGGTAACGAAAATGTTAAGATCTATCCTTTAATGGTGAACAAGGACCAGGCATATTTGAAGCTGCGCATATTTCACCTGGAGACTCCACTGGTTCGATATGGAGAAAATTCTCAAAGGTTTTCTTTCTATGGATTTTCCTAGATAGTTGGTTTTCCTAATGCACTTCCTAATAGAGACCAATTGGAAGATTTCCTCCCTGAATTTCATGCAACAAGTTGGGAGGAACCAGCTGAGAATTTACTGGACTTCCATGAAGCTATTCACTGATAAAATATCATGCATGAGGATGTCCGGATTAATCTCTTCAGGTGTTCATTGAAGGGAGCTGCTCTTGAGTGGTGTCGATCTCTTCCCTCTGTGAGCATCCTCTCTTTAATAGGTTTTCATACAACTTTCAATTCATTTTGTAAAGATTATTTTCCAGCTGATTGTTTGTATGAAAATTGTTGTGAGGAGTTTGCTTCACTTCATGAAGCCTCTGCTGGCCCTGAAGACCATGTCCGTGATGAAGCTTTTACTGTGGAGGAAATCATTTTCCAGGAAAATATAGAGGTGTTGAATGATATTAATTGTGCTAGCCCTAGAACGGAAGCATCTGACATCATATCAGATGCCTCTATTCTTTTAGATGTTCATAGATATCAACATGCCTCTTGTGGAAATTGTGAGTTTATAGAGAAAATATGGTCCATGGTAGATGACTCACCTGGATATCGGGTTGAAGTAGATGTTCCTAGCAGCTCTGCTCATGATGATGAATACCCTCTCTTTTTAAAAGAGGGGTTATTTGTGGAAGAGGATTCTTCTTTTTCCCTCTAGGGGGTTTCTCACGCTATATTTTTACCTGGGATTAAAGAGAAAAAGATTATGTATGAGCAGTTAGAACCAAAAGGTCCCACTATCCCTAAAGAGGAATTTTTTTACGAGATCACTGTTCTGGAGAAGGATCATATCAATAAAGGACAACCCATTTTTGATGTATATTACAGTGATGATGAGCAACACGCTTATCCTACATTTGATCACTATAAAGATACTGAAGAGCCAGTCAGCAAGAAGAACCACCCCGTGGTCCCTATTTATGATGAATATGAATTAGACCTAGGGGAGAGCCAAGTAGAGGAGCAGAAAGAACCAATGGAACAGGTGACTTCCTGCCTGGAGCCCGCACATTCACCTATGTAGACTCATGAAGTTCATCCATGTAGGAGTAGTTGTGGAGCAGAGTAGGCTTGCGGATACCCTTTTCACAGGATTCGCCACTCATTCTATGACCCTGTCGGTGAATACATGGAGTGGCATGTTCTTTATGCCTTGGAGCCGCCCTATTTCATATCAACTTCAACCTGTGAGGAGAAGTTGAAGAGTGTAGTCATTCTTTTGTCACGGTTACACCATCTGCTAGTGATCATCGACAGAAAGAAAGAGCTTCCCTTCAGGAAGTTACTTGATTGGCTATGGTGGAAGTCTGCTTTCACCTAGCCCCTTGTAAAGTGTTTTATTAGTTTAGGATTGTGTATAAATAAGCTTCTTTGAGCATGTATCTTTATTTTGTTACTTTTATTTTTTGGCCTATATTTTCAGCAGCAGGATGTTTTGAGCCTAACTCCATAGCCCAATAGTAAGGCACTAAAGCTATGGAATGAGTTCTTAGAGCATCACAGGGACGACTCTATCCCCCATGGAGCCTAATGTTAGTGACATTTCTTGTCTTGGGCCTAAGAGAATCCAAGTCTGTAGGTTGCATGAAGAACGCCCAAGCGTAGCACATAAAGCCCCATTTCAGGCTGAAAATCAAGTGAGAAGGTGAAATTAGGTTGTCAACAGCCTAGATTCATCCATAGGAGTAGATCGACGGTCGGCGGGAAATCACGGTTAGCGGAGTTGCGCCAGGATTAGCGTGATGGGTAGCATCTATATAAATTCATGAAGGATCTTAGTCGTACATCGAAAAGGACATGTGGTGCACGATAATGTCATGTTGGCATTCAGGGATTCGAAGGGTAAGAGCTCCTCATCATTTTACATCTCGAAACCCCGAACCCCAAAACGTCGATAAGCGCCTTTGAAGCTAAGCCCATGGTCCTAGCACCCGGTCATGTCAAGCGATCCTAATAATGGAGGCAAACCTCTTCTAACAACAAATTCCATCTCAACCATTCCTCTTGAGGACACACGATGTACATCCATGCTTTCACGCTTTGGTCAATCGGGATTTTGCGAAACGTTGCATCATGAACCCCCGATGCCAGAAATCCTGAAAGAATCGGGACCATCCATCTGAAGGACACACAGCACAATATCTAAGCCATAGGTGGGGTCTTTCAGGATTTTCATAGTGAAAGTGTCGAAGTCATCTCAGTTTTCCATCCATCGATGAAACTCGGGTGCATTAGAATTAAAGGGGGCATGGATCTTGGCAGTCGGGATCTGCGTGCTCATATCTATGGTCAGGAGTGGATTCCGGAGCCCCCCCACCTTTCTACATTTAAGCGGAGGGGGGGGGGGGTCTGAAATCGAGGGCACACCTCTCCGATGGCTATGATCAGAGTGCCTGAATCAATGGCGCACATCGGATTCTAGAGCCCCCCCCACCTTTCTACCTTTAAGCGGAGGGGGGGGTCCGGAATTGAGGGCGCACCTCTCTGACGACTATGATCAAAGCCCCCAGATCAGCAGTTGAGGTTGTTTCCAACCCCCCCCCCCTTTGCTATCCTGACTTTAATAAAGGTATGTGGGGGCCTTCCTGAATTGTCACCTTTTGTCCTGTCCTCCCCCTGTTAACATGGCACCTCCTCATTGCGTATGCCCCCACTTCTTCCAAATCACTTATTGCCTCCCTCTTTCCCTGTCATCTATCCAACTTCCCTCTCCTCATCCACATGGCCCCTCATCATCTCATCGCCCTCTCACCTCCTGCCATGTGTCCCTCTCACTCCTAGTCACCTCCACCTATATGATCATTCCTTTTACTCTGTGTCCACCTGTACCCCCGCACTCCACACACCTTCCTCCTCTTTCCTTTTCAGACCGTGTGGCATTCCTTAGCTTATTTCACCACTCCCATTTCCTCTCCATCGCCTCCACCGTGTTGACGCCATCTCTCCCATCATACCCTTTTTCACATCTGCCATAGGGGTCCCTCGCAGCAGTCCAGTGAAGAAAAATCCAAAGAGAGACCATTCAGCTGATCCAGGTGGCACTATTAGGAGACCTCCACATCCCAGAAGGTAGGGTTGACCAAGGCTATCCCCAATCCCAAGCAAGTAGTTATTGTGGTTTTTGCTAGTGGTTGTGCATCATCTCCACCATAAAAAGAAAGTCCAGCAAAGGACTAAAGCTGGTCGATTCATCTGCAGTAGGACAATCTGAAATCTGAGAGCGTCTGTCTTGGGTGCATGATCGGCCAGAGTCTGCATGTGCAGACTGTCAGAAGACATGCAGACGTAATTGTTTTAATGCAACATCTTATTTTTGTTGTTGTTGTTTTTTTTGAGTATATGTAGGTGTTTTTGCCATTTTTGTAAGCATTGATGGTTGAACGAGGCTCCCAGTTGTAAATCTTTAATGAAGCACTATTATTTCTAGTTATGTATGGACTCTTGAGAATTCTTTCCTTATGGATGTCAGCTTCTTTCACGTCTTTGTTTACACTGTGTTAGAGAATCTCATAATTGGAGGGTCCAGTCGAGTTGTAGCTGTTATAGGATGATGTAGGTTGGATCACTGTAACAGTTGCATTGTTTCTAATATGTTCCTGTGATTTTCTTAGCACTGAACGACTTGGAATTGGAGGGTCCAGTCGAGTCACCCCTCATCTCCTTGAAACTCTGGACCAAGTGGATCTTGATTTCTGATTTTTTCTTCCTCAAGCTTCCGAAGGCTCATTTCCTGAGGCAGTCTTTCTCACCCTTCTCACAAGTCTTCCATCTACCACCCTTTAATCAAATTACTGATTGAAGTTAGATCAAGACCTCCTTTGTTCCTTACATACCAGACCCAGTTCCCGAGTTAGAGTGATATCTCCCTGAGTCTTTACCCATTTGATCACGCATTAAATCGTGACATAAAAACTGATGGGCATCGAGCTCTGCTCCTGCAAGCAATCTAGGAGTGACTTCCGTCGCCAACAACATGCTATTTCATCTGATATTAAGTGAAGAAATTCTTAATTTCTTCTTTTCTTGGTTGAATCTCTCACTTATTATATCTTTTCACCACACTTAATTCTAATAGATCCAACATTCTCACTACCTTGCCCTATGAAGAAATCTTATAAAACTGTATTTGATCTTAATACTTAATACAGACCCCATATCCCAATGGATGTTTAATGCAATACTTTCAGCCAATCCTTATAAACAAAACAAACAAACCCAAATTATTTTAACTATCTTAATATCTAAAACTCAAACATATCTAAATCTTATAGAGAGATCCCTCTCTGAACTGGTAGGGCTAGATCCCAGTTTCGAAAGTGGTTTTGGTAAGTTACCTCTATTAATTTCTTCTACCCTTAACAAACTCTAGGAATTATAGAGTGCTAACATAGTGGCGACGATACTGGGGAACTGAACAATTAATTTTTCATCATTACAATTTCTCTTCCCTAGAAAAAGAAAACTTTATTTATGAACAAATCAAATATCTAACTTTCAAAGAGATAAATGTTCAGAGGTTGTTGAATCTTTGTATATATTAATTTAGATTTCTTAAAGTTTAAAGTTTTGGCTCCAAAAATAATTCACACTAGATCTCATCCTGATCTAGAACCTATAACAATAATAGATAATCCGGAAAAATTAATCAGAAAAAGAAACACAGTAGAAGGTCAAGGGAGTAGCAGTTCCCTTCTCAAGGAAAATTCTCTTCTAGAGAAGCTTATTACAATCCAAGATATTGAGTTTGACTTACCTTTTGAGCATAGCCTTTTCATAACCAAATATGATAGCTTTGTGGATGAGACAGTACTAGATAAAACCATCCTCCAACCTAAAACCCTTGAGAGACTCTCTCCTAGAATAGATTTCCATAAGAAAATCCTTCATGAATTTCAGAAACTACAAGATCTAGCTTCTAATATTGATAAAGCTTTGTATAAATCCCATTTTCAACAGTCTATAGAAATTTCTGCCATTTCTATTGTTGCAGCCTCTGTCAATCCTCAAGTAACTCAGTCCATACTTCCCAGCCCTATCTCTTCCACATCTTCTGTCACTTCCCCACCAATCACATAAGTTATCATTCAACCTCCTCTACCAATCATGGTAGCTAGATATGCTCCTCTCATGTTAGCTTCTCCCTTACATGGCATGCCCCAGGACTATCAAACCATGCTTCCTTAGTTTGATGGTACAAGACCCCTTAATGCACAACAACATGTGGATAAAATGAATGATTTATTTGATTTACAAGAAGTTGATGAGGCAGATGTCCAGATGAGACTCTTTGCACAAAGTTTAAATGGAGAGGTCAAAAAATGGTTTAAAGCATTACATGCTGCTAGCATTGTTGATATTTCTTCTTTCCACCAAACCTTTCTCAACAGATGGGAGGTAAATAAAAACCCTCTCCAAATTTTATCAGAATATGAAAATATAAAAAGAAATCAAGGGGAAATGGTACAAGACTATTGCATTCATTTTAATAAAATCTATATTGCAATTCCTGTTGATATCAAACCTCCTCAAGGCTTGGCCTTAATCAAGTTTCCTGATGGTTTTGATCCTGATATGTCCTACCATGTGAGAGAAATAAATTTTTCTACTCTAGAAGATATGTAGAAGAGTGTTGTAAGTGTTGAAGAAAATCTGCTAGCTAGGAGAGCCAAACAGAGAAATGAAAGGAGAGTTACAATTAAAGAAGAACCTTCCACCTCTACTTGAGATCCCAGAATGTATTCTTTGGTCAAAAATGAGGGGAGATTAATAGAAAGGCTATAAATTGGTGATATAAACCCACCTAGAGAGAATCATCATGCTCCTTAGATTCAAAATCCAAATTTCAGAAGAATCCCTTCCCATATTAGATAGAGAGAGCCCAGAGACCAAAGGGAACATAGAGGTCTTGATCAACATATTAGGAAGCCTCTTCAAGAAAACTATGTTGATGAAGGGGAAGATATAATTGAGGAGTTATATGACATTTACATAACACTTATGGGGGTTAATGAGAATGATTCCATTTTTTTCACTCAGGAAGAACAATAATTTTTTCTCCTTTCACAGAATGAAGTAGATGAGAAAGAATCAGAACAACAAGACTTCGAGAATGAAATAATGGTAGTCCACAAAAAATACAACTTGAGAAGAAAGAAGACTAATGAAAACCCAAATAAGAAGCCTATTGAAACTAAGAAAGTTGTTGAAGCTAATAAAAACTCAGATACGGCTCCTAAGAAAGTCCCAGAAAAGAAAAATTTAGAGACTGCTACAAAAAGAACTTCTGAATCTTCACCAAGAGTAGCTCAAAACGAGGTTTCATACACAAGTAAGCCAAGTCATACTACACAAAAAACTGTCACTGATAAATTGGAATTGCAGAGCCAAAGAAAAACTTCAACCACTTTAAGCTTGGAAAGTGAATTGGCCAAACTGAAAATTCCTATTCCTCTGACAAAACTAATGAAATTTTTTTATTACAGATCACAGGTGATCAAAGAATTAAACATAGAACTAGGAGTAGGCATAGACATTGTGAACATTTTTGATGATCAACCTAAGATGTTGTTTGGTCGTGAGGTTGATGGACAAACTAACAATGTTTCTATTCCTCCTTTTTACATCAGTTTGAATATTCATGACAAGACATTACACAATGCCATGTTGGATTCTGATGCTTCTCACAACCTTATGCCCAAGGTTGTGATGGAAAAATTGGGGCTTGATATTAGCAGGCCTTATAAGGACTTATACTCCTTTGAATTAAGAAAATTTAAATGCATAGGTATGATCAAAGACATGTGTATTACCTTTGCACAAATCCCAGCAAAAAGCACGGTAATGGATATTGTCGTTGCATATATTCCTCCCAAATATGGTATGTTATTATCTAGATCGTGGGGTACCAAGCTAAAGGGAAATTTACAGTTGGACATGTCTTATGCCACCATCCATGTGTTTAATCAACAGAGAAGGTTTTACAGAGAGACTCTGAGGAAATACATGGTCAATAGTGAAGAGAAACCACAGAACTATCCTTTATAATCTATTCATTTTGATATGGAATCTTTCATTTTATATAATGATGGAGACCTGGATAGTCAAATTTCACAACTAGAAGGTGATGTTAGTTTTAGGACCACACAATGTACCTTTTTGCCTATACTTTTTGCCACCATTATACTCTTGATCACCTACATTTAGACTCATACTATCACTTTATCTGATCATCTCAAAGGTATACAACGTCCCTTCTCATTACTATATGTTTAATCTGTTTTGCATAATATTTTACATCACTCTCGTACTTAACCATTGATTAAGAAAGCATAAGTGTCCAAAGCTGCAGATTTGCATTCAAGGCCTATTGCTAAAACACGGAACTGTCCAAGGTCGTCGTTGCTGAAACACAGAACTGATGCTGAAACACGGAACTACTACACAGTCCGAGGTTGCAGTTGCTGAAACACGGAGTTGCCACACGGTCCGAGGTCGTAGATGCTGAAACACGGAGCTGCTACACAGTCCGAGGTCTCAAGATGCTGAAACACGGAGCTATTACACAGTCCAGAGTTACAGATGCTGAAACATAGAGAAAACCGCTAAGAACTGACGGTGCTGAAACACGAGGAAGCCGACATAGTCAGCGGTCAACACAGTCAGAGCGCAATTCACATGGCTGAAACAGCCCGTGAATTGCGATGCTGAAACAGCATCCACAACAATGAAGAAGAAGCTGTTACACCAGCCGTAACAACAATATCTTATAAAGCTCCTGTAATAGCATTCGGTTGCGTAAGAATAGGACATCCTATGCTGATTTAGAAAGAAGATATGATTTAGGATAAGGGTCAGATATGCATTGTAATTATTATCAAAGGGATTTCCTCTTTAAATCAGAGGAAATCACCATTAGAGACATCCAAGTTTTGATACATTGAAGCAACTCCAGAGAAGCGGGACGCATTCTATTCTTTCAATTTGTAATGTGATATTTTGACAGATGAATATAAGACTACTTTGAGTATCCTTCTCTAGATTTTTCACTCAGGGGAATCTTGTGAGAAGGGAGGGCCCACCTTCTTCACAAGATTCACCCATTAGATAGAAGTGTGTTAGTATAATTTCTGTTTACGTTTTGTTTAACTGTCGCTTGCTGAAACACTGTTCTAATGGATTCCGCTTTGTTGAAACACTATTGACTCTGTCTTAGTTACTGAATGGAATTTGTAATTCTTTTTATCAACAATCTTGTGTGATGATTTTATGAGGCTAGCAGAGAATTGGTTAAAGGTCCTTGCTCAGACAGAAAGGGATCGAAATATCATAAACTCTGTAGAGTTCATTTACTGCTGCAAGTGTGCTAGCCAGAGGTTCGGTTAAAAGGTTCCTGCTCAGATAGGAAGGAACCCAATTACCTCGACTTCTGTAGGTTTCATTTATTGCTGCAAGTGTGTTAGCAGAGATTTGGTTAAGGGGTTCCTACTCAGACAAGAAGGAATTACAACACCTTGTCTTCTGTAGATTTCATTTACCTCTGCAAGTGTGCTAGCCAGAGATTTGGTTAAAGTGTTCCTGCTCAGATAGAAAGGAACTACAACACCTTGTCTTCTGTAGGGTTCCTTTACCTCTGCAAGTGTGTTAGCCAGGGATTGGATTAAGGGTTCCTACTCAGAAAGGAAAGAACCAAAACATCCTGTTCTCTGTAGACTTTCCTTGGTGTTAGCCAGAAACTGGGTTAGAGATCCCTGCTCAGAAAGAAAGGAATCAGACTGCCCTGTTCTCTGTAGACCTCAACCTCACAAGTGTGCTAAAACAGAAGTAAGGTCCAAGGCTCCTGCTTAGACAGAAAGGAGCTAAGTGCTTTATTCTTTGTTAGATAAGAGTTAATTGTTTCCTGCACTATTGTTTTCATGAAAAGAGTGTTAATGCTGAAGTCTCTGTTTGAGAGTAAGGGTCCTATTCTCTGATTGCAGAATAGTCATTCTTTCCCATTGCAAGTGTTATTTTAATGTAATCCAGGATTCTTAGATTGATCTTTAAGGAATTGCAATAGGGAGGTTACTTTCCTGTGA
>ML801234.1:240236-255887 GCA_009831015.1 Picea engelmannii | reverse complement strand
CCAACCTAATCATAGAGATGAAATGCCATTAAACCCCCAGGTAGTACTTGAACCATTTGAAAGATGGGCCTTAGATTTCATAGGACCCATCAACCCTCCATCCAATCAAAAAGTTTATATACTGGTCTGCACAGACTATATGAGTAAATGGGTGGAAGCCAAGGCACTCCACAGAGCAACTGAAGAAGCAGTTATAAAATTCTTATTCACAGACATCTTCACCAGATTTGGAATGCCAAGAGAGTTAGTTACAGATGGAGGACCTCCTTTCTCTTTTCATGGGTTCAAAGCCACCCTTCAGAAATATCATATTCAATAGAGAATGACTACAGCATACCACCCCCAAGCCAATGGATAGGTGGAAAGCACAAACAAAGTAAGAGAATCCATTCTCACAAAAACAGTGAAGGAAAGTAGAAAGGATTGGTCCAACAGACTCCTTGAAGCATTATGGGCCTACAGAACTACCTGGAGAAATACTACAGGATTTTATCCCTATGAATTGGTCTATGGAAAGAGTGTTTTCTTTCCTGTGGAATTTGAGATAAAAACCTTAAGGACTGCTTTAGCTGCCAACCTTGATTTAACTGATGCACAGATAGCCAGGCTGCAACAGCTTAATGAACTAGAGGAGAAAAGACTAGATTCCATTCAGCAAACAACTGTAATTCAACAACAAAGATCACAATGGCATGACAAAAATATCAAGAACAAGCAGTTCTAGAAAGGTAATTGGGCTTTACTGTACGATTCCCGGTTCAAAAAATTTCAAGGGAAACTGCGCACAAGATGGTTAGGACCTTACGAAGTAGACACAATTTTTCCTAATGGAACAGTAAGGCTCCTTACAATCGATGACTCCAGAACTCCGTTACTTGTAAATGGTCATCGGCTCCATCTGTACCAGAAACCTATTTCTAAAGAAGATTTTAAGGCTACATGCATGGCAGACGCTCATTTTCTTTTCGTTGAGGGGGTTTCTACCCCTAGTAACAATTAATTATTTTAAAGATTTCCTTTAGTATTAGATTAGATTAGATTAGACTTCATTTACTAATAATCCCTGTCAAGAAATATCGTCCTACAGTCGATTTTTTCAGGATCCCGATCAAAGCACAAAAGAGGTCGATTTTTCCTCAAAGAGACAAGCTTTTCCGATGCTGAAACATTGTTGTGCAGCACTGTTGATTTTCACGATGCTAAAACACCGCTGTGCAGCACTGCTGATGTTCACGATGCTGAAACACCGCTGATGAACATTGACGACTTTCTTTTCGATGCTGAAACACCACTGTTCAGCACTTTTCATTTCTTCCCATTTCCAAAACACTCCAGTCCGTCGTTTCCTCATCATTTTCATTACCGAAACAACTCCGTCCAGCACTTGTTTCACCTTTCTCCCTTCTGTTTCTGAAACACCACTACCAACAACTTTTCATTTTCTCCTTTCCGTTGTTGAAACACCGTTACCAACAACCTTTCATCATTTTTCTCGATGATGAAACACCACTGTTCATCATTTTTCATTTCTTCCCACTCCCAAAACACTCCAGCCCGCTATTTTCTCACTATTTTCATTGCCGAAACAACTTTGTCTAGCACTTGTTTCGACATTCTTCTCTGTTGCTGAAACACCATTATCAGCAACCCTTCATTTTCAACGAAACAATTCCGTCCAACAATTGTTTCGCCTCTTTTGTTGCTGAAACACCATTGTCAGCAACCCTTCATCATTCATTCACGATGCTGAAACACCACTGTTCAACACTTTTTCATTTTCTTCCGATACTGAAAACACCATTCATCAGCAGTTCTTCATCTACAACAATTGTTCCGTTCTTCTCTGTTGTTGAAACACCAGTCTCTCACCACTGTCCGTCAACGGGACTCTACGCCCTCAGATTATAGTTCGTCCTCCTAGTCGGCAAACCCTTAATGATCTCCGCCAAAACAACATCACCACGAACAAGCATGATATATGGTTGGCCGAACAAACCAAATGGTAAGGCGAGGTATGTAAATATTGTGTAATTCAGATTAGATTGTAGTTAATGAGAAAGATTTCAAGCCTTTAAGACCATTTAAGTCCCATTATTACTAATTGCACTTAACAGGAAGGGAAGTACAGGTCAAATCAACAATACCATCATTTCCTCCGATTTCATCGCTGCCCTTCCCATTTCATCACCTTTTGCGCATTTAAACACTATTCCTGCATATAACCCCTCGGAAAAACTTACTCTGTGCCAAAGTTGATACACAAACTCTCGACACTGTATCCTACTAAGTTAGTAGCCATGGGAGGAGCTGTCATCCACAAAGAACCTGCCACGACAGCGCTGCTCGAACACTATCCAACAGCGTATCAAATCTTCGAGCAAGCAGGCTGGCTCAATTACTTCCATAGGCTTCAAGGATATAATGAACGACAAGTACTACAGTTCGTCCGAAATCTTCAGGAGAATCATTCTGTCATCGCAAGCATCCGAATCTCTGTGACAGAGCAAGTCATATCCGCGGTCTCAGGCCTCCCCATTGACGACACTCGACAGTTCAGCCGGAAGCATATCATCGGGGATGTCCAGCAGAGTTTCTTCCTGGATGGGGAAAGAATTGTATTGAAGGGCAGAGGGGTTCAACTCAATTCACTACCACCCCCGTGGCCGGAGGTCGCCCAATTCATCAAGCACTACCTGACCTGTGAAGGTCGCTATCAGGTAGTCTATCATCACGACTTCCTTTTGCTTTCTCATTTAAGACATAACAGATGGGTCAATATTCCATATTATTTGCTGAGCTGTTTAAAGAACATGGCACATTACTGTCGAAGGGAAAAAGATCAAACCCAGTCACTTACCCACCACCGTTTGGTTCAATTACTCATCAACAGGGGTTTTGAATAGCAGAACCGTCCATTAAATAATCCACCCATAAACCCTGCACCAGCTACCAAAGTCCCTGAAATTCCTGAGGAGTAGGAACAACAAAACCCCCCAGTTTCCCCCGAAATACCCCATAGCCCGCCCACACGACCAACCAGTCCCCCTACCATACCCGAATCATCACATACTGCACCAGAGTCTTCCACTTCTGCACTTCACATTCTAATTGATGACTCTGAACCAGAAAATGTCCCCTGCCCTATCATCCAGGAAAGACCTCCACGAAAAAGAAAACAGATCGCCCCCTTTCCACCCTCCTTTCGCAAAAAGAGGACAAGAGCCTCAATGAGGACACCCTGGATGACCACTACCCTAGATCCCCCACCTATTTGACTGATACGCCATACATATTTAACTTCCCAAACCCCAGGACCTTTGCCTATTCCGACCTTGGTCGCTGCAACACAAGAACCAACCACCGATATTGAGCTACAGGAATTAGAGACCCAGACATCATTTGTTTTTGAAGTAGCTGAAACACAACCAGCTACCCATCCAGTGGCTGAAACACAAGAACCAACCACTAGTATTGAAGTTGAATTACAGGAAATTGAGACCCCGGATGCTGCAACACAACATCCAGTGGCTGAAACACAAGAACCAGCCACTGATTTTGAAAGTGAGGAAATTGAGACCCCGAATGCTGCAACACAACACCCAGTGGCTGAAACACAAGAACCAGCCACTGATATTGACATTGAGCTTCAGGAATCAGAGGTTGAGGGTGTTGAAACACTACTCTCCCTACACCAAGAGGCTAAAACACAAGCATCAGTTGCCATTCCTGTAGCTACTCCACAAGCATCAACTCACGAGGCTGTGACTACCACACAAGAACCAGTCTCCTCTAAATCCAAACAAACAATGGCCGATGTCTTGGAAGAAAACAACTTTTTGAAGTCTCAATTGGAAGCATACTAGCAAGAATTAGTTAGGGCAAGGGATGCATACGAAAAATAACTAAGTCTGTACACCTTAGCCCGAACAACAAAAGAGACCACAGAAAGCGTATGTAAAGAATACGTGTGTTGCCAATGCGGCGATATCTACCATCAAGCAGGCTATAAGATAATCCAAGTGCCAGTGCCAGGAGCAGCCCCCATTCCTTCACCTTTTGTCAAGAAAGAACCTGCTGCGACACAAGAACCAGCAGGCCCTAGCAAGACCAAGACTGAACCTGCTGCAACACAAGAACCAGCAGGCCTTTTCAGGCTCAAGAAGGAAGCCCCTACTGTTGTCAACAAGGCTGTGTAAACAATGCCCATGGAAGAATTTGTACCTCCCAGACAGATCAATCTCTCCACTTCCAGGGAACAATCTACTCAAACCTCATCTCATCCCACTACTTCCCATGCCGAAACTTAGACTTTCCAGTTATGGGATGAGCAGGCAGAGATACAGAAATGGAAGAAGGAGTATGCTGAAACACAGGCCAAAAATATGCAAGTGCACAAACAGATTTGGATAAATCAAACCTTCTCAAATTGGGAAGCATTGGACCAGACACACCAGTTAGTTTGTGAGCTTAAGAAGAAAAACAAAGACCTGAAGGACATATTAATCCTGGCATTTGATATAATGCAGAAACTAATGGCCACAAGGAAACCATCTTGTAATTATTCTGTATTTCTCATGGAGAGACTCATGTGGTTTCAGATTAAGTCTGTTATAGAAGGAAAACCCCATGAAGTCATTTTATCAACAGATTTTATTAAAAATTTTGTAGCTGCCTCCACCAGAGATCAACACCTCCTCTGTGAGGCATACTTCCATAATGAGGCTATTCCAGAAAATAGGTTGCTGAACATAAATCCTCTTGTTGGGGATGTTCAACTTCAAGCCTTTACTTCCTTTCTCCTCAATCAAATTATTTGGCAAGGTGACTTTTCGGCTGCCAAGAACAATGAAGATAATCGCCTCCTCTAGATCAGACCAGAACCACAAAGGAAAGCTACATTCATCTCACAATATTATGCATTCTTAAAGAAACCAGGGGTGACTGAACATGTTCAGCAACTACAGTCAGAAGTGATTCAGGAGTGTGAACGCATCATCACATCCATAGAGATTCCTTCCCTCCAGGCCAATAACCTGTTTTGGCAGCAATCCACAGAAAAGAGACAACAGCACAATCCTTTTGGTCCTACCAACTTAGAAGTAGCAATTTCCAGGATACCCAAGTATATCCAGTGTATGAGACATTGTGCTAAGAATTGGATTGGGTACAGGTTCTATTTTCCCATTCTTTGGTTGCCAATAGAGAGATATCAAATCAGTTACAAGCTGACTAAGAAGGCAGAAACAACAGCATGGCAAAGATTGCAGGAAGTACAAGGGTTCAGAATGCTGACAGACAGTACCTCCCAGAGTTACATCTTGAGTAGCTTACATGATCAGAGTAGGAATCTAGACTCTGATTCAGAGTAAGTTGCCTGAGGACATGCAACACCTTGAGTTGGGGGGGATGTTAGGACCACACAATGTACCTTTTTGCCTATACGTTTTGCCACCATTATACTCTTGATCACCTACATTTAGACTCATACTATCACTTTATCTGATCATCTCAAAGGTATACAACGTCCCTTCTCATTACTATATGTTTAATCTGTTTTGCATAATATTTTACATCACTCTCGTACTTAACCATTGATTAAGAAAGCATAAGTGTCCAAAGATGCAGATTTGCATTCAAGGCCTATTGCTGAAACACAGAACTGTCCAAGGCCGCCGTTGCTGAAACAAAAAACTGATGCTGAAACATGGAACTGCTACACAGTCCGAGGTTGCAGTTGCTGAAACATGGAGTTGCCACACAGTCCGAGGTCGCAGATGCTGAAACACGGAGCTGCTACACAGTCCGAGGTCGCAAGATGCTGAAACATGGAGCTATTACACAGTCCAGAGTTGCAGATGTTGAAACACAGAGAAAACCACTAAGAACTGACATTGCTGAAACACGAGGAAGACGACACAGTCAACGGTCAACAAAGTCAGAGCGCAATTCACATGGCTGAAACAGCCCGTGAATTGCGATGCTGAAACAACATCCACAACAACAAAGAAGAAGTTGTTACACCAGCCGTAACAACAATATCTTATTCAACTCCTGTAATAGCATTCGGTTGCGTAAGAATAGGACATCCTATGCTGATTTAGAAAGAAGATCTGATTTAGGATAAGGCTCAGATATGCATTGTAATTATTATCGAAGGGATTTCCTCTTTAAATCAGAGGAAATCACCATTCGAGACATCCAAGTTTTGATACATTGAAGCAACTCCAGAGAAGCGGGACGTATTCTATTCTTCCAATTTGTAATGTGATATTTCGACAGATGAATATAAGACTGCTTTGAGTATCCTTCTCTAGCTTTTTCACTCAGGGGAATCTTGTGAGAAGGGAGGGCCCACCTTCTTCACAAGATTCACCCATTAGATAGAAGTGTGTTAGTATAATTTCTGTTTACGTTTTGTTTAACTGTCGTTTGCTGAAACACTGTTCTAATGGATTCCGCTTTGCTGAAACACTACTGACTCTGTCGTAGTTACTGAATGGAATTTGTAATTCTTTTTATCAACAATCTTGTGTGATGATTTTATGAGGCTAGCAGAGAATTGGTTAAAGGTCCTTGCTCAGACAGAAAGGGATCGGAATATCATAAACTCTGTAGAGTTCATTTACTGCTGCAAGTGTGCTAGCCAGAGGTTCAGTTAAAAGGTTCCTTCTCAGATAGGAAGGAACCCAATTACCTCGACTTCTGTAGGTTTCGTTTATTGCTTCAAGTGTGTTAGCAGAGATTTGGTTAAGGGGTTCCTGCTCAGACAGGAAGGAATTACAACACCTTGTCTTCTGTAGATTTCATTTACCTCTGCAAGTGTGCTAGCCAGAGATTTGGTTAAAGTGTTCCTGCTCAGACAGAAAGGAACTACAACACCTTGTCTTCTGTAGGGTTCCTTTACCTCTGCAAGTGTGTTATCCAGGGATTGGATTAAGGGTTCCTACTCAGAAAGGAAAGAACCAAAACATCCTGTTCTCTGTAGACTTTCCTTGGTGTTAGCCAGAAACTGGGTTAGAGATCCCTACTCAGAAAGAAAGGAATCAGACTGCCCTGTTCTCTGTAGACCTCAACCTCACGAGTGTACTAAAACAGAAGTAAGGCCCAAGGCTCCTGCTTAGACAGAAAGGAGCTAAGTGCTTTGTTCTCTGTTAGATAAGAGTTAATTGTTTCCTGCACTATTATTTTCATGAAAAGAGTGTTAATGCTGAAGTCTCTGTTTGAGAGTAAGGGTCTCGTTCTCTGATTGCAGAATAGTCATTATTTCCCATTGCAAGTGTTATTTTAATGTAATCCAGGATTATTAGATTGATCTTTAAGGAATTGCAATAGGGAGGTTACTTTCCTGTGATTTAATTCAGAGCTTCAGTTCATTCAAGCAAGAGTAATTAGTATAAATTTCTTTACTACAACACTAAGTTGCTTTTGGAATTGAGCATATACAGTGTGTGGCTACCTTTGAAATAAAAGACTTCCCTGGGTTGATAATTTATGTTTCACTTGGTTGTTTAAAATTAATTAAGCAATTATAGTGACCAACAGTTAGTAACCTAGAGGAAAGTAAAGAAATCCCTGAGGAAAGAAAAACAATGACAATAGAAACTGATGAATCAATAGAACCTTTCTGGAGTATGGATTTCGATGGAGCTATCAGTAAAGAAGGAGCTGGAGCTAGGGTGTGGGTGCATAATACAAGAGAAAGGTATTCAGAAAACCACTCTTTCAAATTAAATTTCCAATGCATCAATAATATAGTTGAGTATGAAGCATTGATGCTTAGACTGAAATTGTTGAAGAAGCTTGGTGCCTGAAGAATAATGGTAAGAGGTGGTTCTGAAATAATCATTAAACATATCAAAGGTGAGTATTCTTCTAAACATCCTCGACTCAGATCTTATAGAAATCTTGGTTTGGAATTTCTACAATGTTTTACTGAAATTGACTTGTAGGTAATTCCTAGAGGCCAAAATATACTTGCATATGGACTGGCTACTTCAACAACCACTTGTAAAATACCTTTCCAGCCAAATCACCAATACACAGTAGAGCTGAAATGCAAACCTACTGTCCCAGACAATATAAGGTACTTCCAAGTGTTTGGTAATGATGAACATATTGATCATTTCTTGCAGTCTAAAAATGAATTTGAGTGTGCAAATATTGATGTAGATAGTGATGACGATAGTATAAATAAACTAGATTCAGAAGGTAACAATGTAAATAGATTAGATTCATAAGAAATAAATGAAAAATATGAAGACTTAGATATTTTGCAATTAAAGAATAATGTTTTACCTAGAGGGTTGGATCCTTTAGAAGAACTGTTTGATTTCAATGATGTAGCAAAAAAGACAAAAATTGAACCTACTGGAAAAGAGGTTGAAGAATGTAATATAGGAATAGATGAAAAATGAAAAATGATTAAGATATCTAAATCTTTGCCTCCCAAGCAAAAACAAAAATATATTGAGTTGTTCAAGGAATTTATATATGTCTTTTCTTGGAGCTATGAGGATTTAAAGTCTTATGAAACTAGTATTATACAACACAAAATCCCTATAAAAGAGGAACATTGTTGGCGTTTGACCAAGTTTTGTAAGATTTTTGGTCATGTTGACCTATTTTGGGACTTTGACAGCCTGTCAAATATGGAGCGCAAGATGAAGCAGAGATCGTAGGATCTTAGCCCCTTTTTGGGTCCTTTTTGGGATTTGGGAATATGTAATGGGTATGGGATGTTGGCCCATGGGTTTACCCATGTTTAGGCCTATTTTTTTATGTATAAATAGAAGGCTAGGCAATGTAAGAACTAGTGTGCAAGTTGGCTAATTTATAAGAGTTGGATCTGTGTGATCAAGAATTGTAAGGCTTTGTGCATACTATGTGAGACTTGCAGAGCTAAGCGCAATCCATTGTAAGAGACTGTGAAGGTATTTGTGTTGTAATGCAAGGAAGGAGGATCTAGCGAGCTACGCGGATATCTTGTCCTATGCGGAGTAAGGGTTTTGTGGCTCTATGCATGTAAACAAATGATTGAAGCTAATAAAGAAGAAGAGTTGGTGTACGTAGCCTTAGGGTGGGGGTGAACCACGTAAATAATGTGTTATTCTTCTTTGTGCAATGTTATGATGTATTTATGTGTTATTTGCTAAGTGATTGATATAGATAGATAGATAGATCTATTTATTCTTTCTTCTTATGATGAATCTAGATGTTAGATCTGATATAGGTGAATATGCTTAATGCTTGAATCTGCAAGATCTGATAAATTTATTTATGATACGTGCTTAAATACATTAGATCTAGGTGAATGCTGTGATGTTTATCTGTGAAGTAGAGATTGGTTAAATAAAAACTAACTGACGGTGCTAAGTTCTCTATTAAGTATTATAATGACAAATCTGTGTCCTAGCTAAGGTTGTAGACACCTGATTCCTGCAACCACCCCTGCCTTTACCTCGGGTGAGACTTCATCTGATTCGCAGGTGTTGCCTAAAGGGCCGGTAGTTAGGGTTTTGTTGGTGCACTTTTGTAGCGTTGAACCATGGGTCTGCCCCTGTGCCAGCAAATGGTTCCGTTGTGGGGACCTGAAACTATGATTGTTGGGAACTAAGGAAGAAGAATCTTTGTGAAAAGATCTGACCTGACATTGTTGAAGCTCTATGCCTAGATCTGTTTCTCTAGTGCGCAGTACTCTACTTAGTTTGACAAGATTTGTGCCAAGTAAAAGAAGTTTGATCTGAATAAAAGAGGTAAGATATAAAGCTTTGTTCTCTGAGAAAGGTAAAAGTGATATTTTTTTATTAAAAGAGGTAAGATATGAAAGATATGTGCTCTGATAAAGGTAAGAATATTGAAAAGTTTTAGATATGAAAGATTTTTTCTCTGTAGAAGTAAGAGAAGTGGAATTTTTTGTTTCAAGAGTATGGATCTAGGTATGTTTGATAGATTCAATCCTAGCTTGAAAACTAGGGTATTAATAGATGAAAGGATATTTGATATGAGTAGATATGATGAGAAAAGTGAAAAATATGTTATACCTATGCATAGAAAGAATGTTTGGACTAATAAGTGTATGCAGGATACTAGAAAGAAATGTTTGTAGGTTAACTACCATGATCCTAGTGTGTAGTACAGGAAAGGCTGGGAATCATTTAAAAGAAAGAGAGGATTAACCCTCTCCTACAGTTGCATAAAATCGAGATATCTTGCTAAGGAATGCCCTGGGAGAAGACCCAGTTGTCTTTGTTGCAAAGCTATGGACCATGAAGTATTGGATTGTCCTAGAATGATTGTTAATCTTGAATAAATGAACATGAGACAAGAAAACCCTAAGGTAGATCCATAATATAAGATTATGATAGAATCCCATAAAGAATCATAGAAAGCATTACTACATATGAAACAAACCCTAAATGACCACCGACATGTCAAATTATCAAAGATATTCAAAGAAAAGGAATGCCTTGAAGCAAGAATAGGAGACTTCGACATTGATTGTGTTCTAGATGAGGAAACACAAGTGAATATCATGACAGAGCGAACCTGGGAAGATATAGAGAGGCCTGTTGTGATTCCTTCCTTAGGAGGAATAGAACTATTCAAAGGAAAGTTGATAAACCTATGTGGAAAGCTCACCCGGATACCTATGAATGCCAATGGAACTTCGACAGAGGAATATTTTGAAATTATTAAATTTATTGAGAACAATTCCCCATTTACAATGATACTAGGAAAACCTTAGATTGAAAGAGATCAGGCCAGAAGGCAAGAAGAAGAAGAAGTTTTAGAGTAGAATAAGCAAGACCTAAAAGAATTCATGACTAGAAGGATCACATAGTTGATTGAAGAACAAAAGAACATATCGAAGCTATTTAGCACCAGATACCTAGATATTGAAGTTGCAAGAACATTGGAAGACCCACAGAAGATTGAAGTACCTATTCCAGATAAAGAAGAAGGATCACCCTCGAATATTAGGAAAGAATCTCAGCAATGTGAAGTACCTATGCCAAAAGAAGATAAGAATCAGAATGGAAAAAGGCCTACCGAGATGAATCTCACTAGGAATAAGGATAGAAATATAAGTAAGAAGAGAGCTAAGATCAACAAGTTATAGAAGGTTCTAGAGGAAACTTCATGGAAGGGAAATTTGAAAAATTTGAGCTTCGTCGGGATATCAGAACAACAACACATGGAACTTCACCATGACAAAGCAATATAGCTGTTGGGGACATTATAACTATGATACCAATGCTCCGAATGGGTAGAAAGACATTTATGGACATACAACTCGCCATCCGACCATTGGGACTGCGCCATGACCAAGATACAAACTGTTCTCACTTTCGATGACCTCGATTTCCTCATAGAATCCCTACAAGATGCTTTGCTAGAAATAACAGAGAAACAATATGCAAAGAAAGAGGAGATGTATGATCAAATTGAGACTAAACTCTGAGGGGTACAACAGGCCCTACAGTCCAGCCACACAGTCTCCATTGTGCCTAGAGAACTAGAATTGGGCGATGAGCCAACTCAACTCCATCGCCTAGCTGATACAGTCGAAGCTCACCTTCGATGAGCATAGAAAGAAACAACACAAGCCACCCAGGATTTGACACAAGTACAAGGAGTACTCATAGAGTAATGCAGTGATGAAGAACATGAAAAGATTTCTCTCCAAGAAAAGTTTGATGAATAAAAAGAACAACTACAACAATAAAAGGAACAGTTGCTCGTAGAGCAACTCGAAGTAAAAGAAGTGGTCAAAAAATTACTTCTCTCTATGACAGTCTTAGAAATCAAGGCATAAGACCGAGTGACACAGCAAGTGAACCATCTTGCAGAAGCCATCCAACATCTATAGCAGTGCATAGCAGATCTGGAGCTACACACTATACCTGATACCCCACAAGATGTAAGAGACCAAAGAGAAGCAACCGCCAGGAGCACAGTTGAAATGATAAAGGATCTTACCCTAGAATGTAAGAAACTCATTGATTGCAGTGCCAAGACCTATGAACAACTCACAGAGAACCCAGAATTGAAGGCACTGGAGTCGCAGCTCCAAGAGGGGAAGTATCAATATGAAAAGATACAGGTGAAGATGAAGTTTGTGTCAACTGTGGAAAGAATGAAGTGCTCCCAAGAGAGACACACTGCATAGAAGAAAATCCATACTATCTAGAGCAGAGTCATGGAGGTAAATTAGAAACTCCAACCCATACAAGACAAGTCCTATCAATTGTTTATAGAAGTGGAAGTCCAAGGAGTAGAGCTAGAACAATTTGTCACTATAGCTGAACAACATCTAGAGGGGTCTATCAATGATGCAGTCATCCAAGAGTTCATTGAACGGGAGGTTGTAGCACATCAACAAGTTGAAGAAGCTCAAGCCAAGCTCGAGGCATTCAAAGAAGAGCTAGTCAGACTAGAGTGACTCGGGATGAGTCACAGGTGAGTGTTGGGGGCCTGTTGGACCTTGACCAAGTTTTGGGAGATTATTGGTCATGTTGAATTATTTTAGGACTTCGACAGCCTGTTGAAGATGAAGCGCAAGACAAAGAAGATATCATGGGATCTCAACCCCTTTTTGGGTCCTTTTTGGGATTTGGGAATATGTAATGGGTATGGGATGTTGGCCCATGGGTTTACCCATGTTTAGGCCTATTTATGTATGTATAAATAGAAGGCTAGGCAATGTAAGAAGTAGTGTGCAAGTTGGCTAAGTGATAAGAATTGGATCTATGGAATCAATAATTGTAAGGCTTCGTGCATACTGTGAGAGACTTGCAGAGCTAAGAACAAGTCATTGTAAGAGACTGTGAAGGGATTTGTGTTGTAATGTAAGGAAGGAGGATCTAGCGAGTTGCAGAGATCTCCTATCCTATGTGGAGTAAGGGTTTTGTGGCTCTGTGCGTGTAGATGACTGATTGTAGCTAATAAAGAAGAAGAGTTGGTGGACATAGCCCCAGGGTGGGGGTGAACCACGTAAATACTGTGTTATTCTGCTTTGTGCTGTGTTCTGATGTATTTATGTGTTATGTTCTAAGTGCTTGATATAGATAGATAGATAGATAGATTTTTTTATGCTTTGTTCTTATGATGAATCTGGATGTTAGATATGATATAGGTGAATATGCTTAGTACTTGAATCTGCTATATCTGATCCATTTATTGATGCTACGTTCTTAAATACATTAGATCTAGGTGAATGCTACGTTGCTTTGTTTTATCTGCGAAGTAGACACTAGTTAAATAATAATGAACTAATGGTTCTAAGTTCTCTATTAAGTATTATAATCACAGATCTATGTCCCAGCTAAGGTTGTAGACACCTGATTCCTGCAACCACCCCTGCCTCTACCGCAATTGAGACTTAATCTTCTTCGCAGGTGTTGCTAAAAGGGCTTATAGTTAGGGTTTTTTTGGTGTGTTGTTGTAGCATTGAACCCTGGGTCTATGCCTATGCCAACAAACATAATCCTTTCAATCAGAAACCTAGGAGAATAAATCAAAAGTTAATGCCTCTGATAGAAAAAGAAATAAAGAAAATGTATGATGCCAAAATAATAGTTCCCTTGAGATTTTCAAAATTGGTTTCTAATCTGGTTCCTACTAGAAATAAGAGTGGAGAAATCAGGCTCTGCATTGATTTCAAAAGCCTCAACAAATTTTCCCTTAAAGAAAACTATCCTCTTCCTAAAATGGATCACATCTTACAAAAAGTAGTTGTATCTAGTAGGATCTCTTTTCTAGATGGTTTTTCTGGCTATAACGAAGTCTTTATGCACCTTGATGACTAGGAAAAACCAACTTTCACTACACCCTGGGGAACTTTCATGTATGTTAAGATGCCCTTTGGTTTAATGAATGTTGGTGCCACATTATAGAGAGCAATGGACATTGCCTTTGTGGATGAGCTTGGGATATTTATCATTATATACTTGGATGATGTTACTGTCTATTCAAAATCAGATGAGGAACATTTACAACACCTTAGACGAGTTTTTGAAAAATGTAGAAAGTTTGGGATCTCATTAAATCCAAAGAAAAAAAAAATGGTTTAGAAGAAGGAAAAATGATAGGGAATATTATCTATAAAGATGGAATCAAAATAGACCCCAACAAAATTGTGGCCATCCATAAGTTAGACCATCCTAGAAACATTAAGGAATTGTAATCCTTCATAGGAAAAATAATTTTTATGAGAAGATTCATACCCAATTTGGCAGAACTCCTCAGAAACATTACAAATATGCTTTAAAAAGATACAAAAATAAAGTGGAACACAGAATCTAAGTAGTCCTCCGATCAAGTAAAACATGCATTGACACAAGATCCTGTATTAATCAGTCCTAACTATACTAAATATTTCTACTTATTCTCTTTTGATTCTGAACACACCATTGCAGCGGTCCTTTTTTCAAAGAACAGTGAAAGCTACGAAAAACCTATAGCATTTTTCAAAAAATCATTGAGAGATGTTGCATTGAACTACAATATCATGGAGAAACGAGATTTTTCCTTGGTAAAAGAAATTAAAGATTTTAGAGTTTACATTCTTCATTCACACATCATTGCCTATGTTCCTAATGCAGTGGTGAAAGATATTTTGACACAGGATAACCCAGATGGTAGAAGAGGGAAATGGATTGTTGTGATCCTTGAATATGATATAGAAATCAAACCAACCAAACTAATCAAGGGTTAAGGTTTGGCCAAACTAATGGATGAATCAATTTTTCATGCTTTAGATATAAAAAATTTATCTGTAGTTGATGAACAGGGAGAACAAGTGATCCAGGTGGATATCGGTGGACACCCACCTTTTCCAAATGGCTCAAAACAGTTTTCTGGCCATTTTGGCAATTTACTATTTTTAGCAGGTTTTAACTTCCGGGGCCATTTTGAGGGTCCAAATGAAGGTTTTTCGAGATAAAGGTTCTCAATGATAGTTGAATAAATAATTGATCCCGCAAAATGAATCTCCTCGATAATACCTTTCCAACAAGATATCACACGCCTAAAACGGAGATCGTATGCAAAAATTACGACCTCGGGAAGTTGATGTACTCACTTACCCAAACGGGGCCCACATGACTTTTGGCGCTTCATCTCCTAGGGTTAGGTTTTTGGATGTCTAGGACTTTTGGCATTCCCATTTATTGTAAAAGGGCCTTCAGAGCCTCATTGTAATCATCTTCTTGTGAATGTGAGTAGCTGTCACATCTCTTCTCAGAGATAAGATGCCACCATTCTAGCGAGTCTTTCACTCTGTATTTTTATAGTCTCTGTACATTTCTCTGATTAATAGAAATTGTGTATTACTATATATCTATGTTTATGGTTGCATCTCTGATACATTTCTATTATATTATTGAATATCTGCAATATCTTTGTGCATTTCTTTATTATATATCCGTTCTCATTTCATTCCGAAAATAATCCGGATCAACAAGCGACTCCAAATGTCAAAGAGGAATTCTCAAATTCTCCATGGTACATGTTGTGGGGTATTCTACCCTACGGACTAATAAGCTAGGGCTCTAAACTTATACGCAGAAAATGACCCTTAAGACTTAACTTTTGACCTTCTACCCGAATCTGAAACCCCTTTCTTCACATGCATACAAGAGAAGAATAAAC
>ML801234.1:214936-240136 GCA_009831015.1 Picea engelmannii | reverse complement strand
CGCGCCCAGTGAGAAGTTAGGGCGCAGGTTGTTTGTTTTGAGTGGTTTTTTGAGGAAATACTCAGCATGGCTTTGGCTAGGAAGAGGCATGAGTTGGCCTGATGCCAGGTAAACCTGTATGGTGCATTTTAGGGTTATAACAGTACACAGACCTTATATTTGTCTTGCATAATTTACAAGCTCCTCTTGGTCTGAAAAAGACTAAATCTAGATTCCTAAAACTTAAATCTTTGAAATATTGCATTATGAATGGAAATATTTATTGGAAAGATGCTGGAGGAATTTTAATTAACTGTTTATTAAAAGATGAAGCTGACAAAGCATTGCAGGAGTTCCATAAAGGTGATTGCAAGGGACATTTAAATTGGAAAGCTATTGCTAACAAGATCCTTAGAGATGGTTTTTACTGGCCCACCTTGTTTGCAGATGTCCATAATAAGGTAACCTCCCGTCACAAGTGCTAGGTATTTCAAGGTAAAAGGAAACTTTTTCCTTTACCTTTGAAACTTATTTCGATTGAAGCTCCATTCCAGCAGTGGGGTTTGGAATTTATTGGCGAGATTCACCCACTCTCATTAGGCCAACATAAGTGGATCCTCACAGCTACATACTACTTCACAAAGTGGATTGAAGTTGTATCTTCCAGGCAAGTTGCAGATGTTGTGATTAAAAAATTCTTGGAAAATAACATTCTCTCTTGTTTTGGATGTCCTAGAAAGATTATAACTGATAATGCAGTAGATTTCAGATAAAAAAAGATGATAGAATTTTACAGTAAGTGTCAAATCACTTTAGGGCACTCTATAGCCTATTAACCTCAGGGTAATGGATTGGCAGAGTCCTCTAATAATGTTTTTGTAAATATCATCAAGAAGATGTTGCAAGAAAATAAGAAATCTTGGCACAACAAGTTGGTTGATGCACTTCGGGCTGACAGGATGACCACAAAAATATCAATTGGTATGTCCCCATATCAGTTGGTATATCGAACTAATGTTGTTTTACCCAACCCTTTGGGTGTTCCTGTGACGAAGTTGTTGTAAGAAGTATATGTAGAGCCTAATGATATTCAAAGGAGGATCAATCATATGATCCAACTCCAACAGCCCAAAGACGAGGTGTATAACAAGACCCAAGTAATTCAAGATAACTTTAAGAAAAATTATGATAGAAGAACCAAGGAGGATGATTTCAAATTGGGTGATGTGGTACTGAAATGGGATTCATGAAATGAGGACAAGGGAAAGCATGGGAATTTTGACAATTTGTGGAAAGGCCCTTTCATAATCCAGGCTTACAGAGGAAACAGTGCCTTTCTAATCAAAGACATGGATGGAGTAGATATAACAGGAGGGCCTATCAATGGTAGAATGCTCAAACATTATGTTCCACCATAATGCAGACCATTTTCACATATTTCATTGTTATCACTAAAATTTCGTCTGCAAATGGTTACAGGAATCCAACATCTTCAAACATCTATGAGTCCACCCATGGAACAAAATTACCAAAAAATCACTTCCAAAAGGTCCAAAACTATACAACCAGTTATAAAATCAAGATGCGTTATGACTACATAGGGAACGCGTGCACATGCGCTATCCAGAAACGAAAAAAAAGCGCACATGTGCACGATGCGTGACTGTGGTCACTAAAAGCCACGCACACCTGAGAACAATGCATTTATGATATTGTTCAGCCTCCCACCCACTTCTGGTTCATCTTCCAAGTTGATTTGACATCCAAATCTCGGCTGGATCTGACTAGGTGGCTGGTCAAAGACCTAAAGGTGCCCTAAACAACCACTTTTCACACTAAAAGATGGTTGCACAATACCTCAAAGTGGTGCTATAAAACAAGGCCATGGGTGCACTACATTTTCAATGAATTCATTTGCAAGGTTATGCTGCTGCTATTGTCTTGGGAAATCCTCTTTTCTCATCAAGAGCATACTAGCACCATTCCATTTGGGCAATCCACATCACCTTTTTAGTGGGTTACCTTGGGATTCTTTCACCATTTCTTTCAAGTTTCAAAGTTGTTAGAAGAGCTCAATTGTGGGGGTCCAAGAGCCCTCCCTTGGAGGAAGAAGGGACCCAAAGTCCTCTTTCTTCTTGGTGTTTTATTTTCACTAATACAATCATTTCCATTGGTGACATGAGTCTTGTTTGTTTCTTGTTCTTATGTGCTTATGCTCAATAGTTTAGTTGTTCTTTCCTTTCTTAGTTTAATTCTTATCTTAGTATTTTATGTTTATTCTTCTAACCCTTTCCTTCACTACTGTATTGCTTAACTGACCCAACTAAGCTTGTAAGCACCTCTATTTTTCTCATTCAGGTGACAAAAGAGGCGCAATAGATTGGCGACCATACTGGGGAGAGGTATCAATTTCCTACCCCATTTGGGTTATTCTATCTCTTCTTTCGGTTTATTTAATTTTCATGTGCCATAACCGGCCCAAGTCGACTTGCAAAACATCCAATTCAAAGCTAAATTGAGAAAATTGCATCCGGAATTTTCTTCACGTCCATGTGACAGGTGTGTGTGGGTTTATTGGCCCACAATCGTGTATCATGCACACGTGCACCAAAACTACTGTGTTATTCAATGCCTTCCGTGCACCTGTGCCCAAAAGTCTTTTTTGATTCATGCATTGGTGCTCAGTGCGCCTCTATCTACTCTGAGACCCATGCACCTGTGCGGAAAAATACACATTGTAATCCTTTTTGTGATTTTTGGTCGGCCCATAGCCTTCTTAAAAAATGATTCCATGCATGTTGTAATCTACACCACACTTAGTTCCCTCTCCATATAAAGGGATTAGTTAAAAACACATAGGCCCTTAGGGGGTTTAAAATGATTATTTCCTCTTTTGTTTTCATTTTTCCACATGGATGGCTTGCTTTGACTAAGAGTATAAGTTGGAATCATCTATAATCACATAAAACTTACATTGGGACTAGAAATTGGATATCAATCATTGAGTATGCTCTTCTCTCGCACTTCAAAGTGATCTTGAGAATCAGAAAAAGGTTGTAGGAAAATTTCAACTCCCTTAAAAAGACTAAAACCTTTAGGAGAGGACAACAGCCCCCTCGGGACTCCTCTTCGTTTATTTTTGAAACACATCTCAAGATTGTAACGGGTCCATACATGCCCACATGCTACAAAGATAGGATAGTGTTGAAATTTACTTTCTTAGATTAAATCACTAGGGAAGTTTAAAAGTTTTGTAACGGGCCCATACATGCCTACATGATCACAATCTAGGATAGTTTCAAATCTTTCTTAGATTAAATCACATTAAGGAGTTAAAGGAATAGTAAAGGACCCACATGTCCACATGCTATCTTCCTAGGGACTTTTGAATTCTGCAAGGTTGTACCAAAGACATTTAGTTAATTACATAATCAAAGACTTGTAAGGACCAAGCGAAGTCCACATGCAGCAAGGCGACACCTAATTTATTAAATATTGGCACACTTTCACTCATTCACACTCAAAATTCACTCCTCCCTCACATAGTTTTCATCTCGAAACATGGAGGTTGAAGTAAGTTTCCTCCAAAGGGATTCCGAAACACCCCACCCTTTTCTTGAAGAAACTATCCACTCCCACTTAATTTCAACGAGATTGGTTCACAACCCCAATCTCTCAAACAACCACATCTAAATAATTTCCAAAAACTCACTAAGTTTTCCTCCACAAGAGGTCCCAAAAGAAATCTTTTAGTATAGGTAGGATTTTAGGGATAGGCATCCAAATAACTCCTCGTTATCTGGTTCTCACATTGTCAAAACAATAGAAGTTGTCAAATAGGGAACTTTAAATCCTCCAAGTCAAGTGTTCTTAACAACATAAGGCAAGGAGATACCCATGAAGGGTTGAAGTCCGAGGTCTGGTTGTTCTGTGAGTACCTCCTTGAGGCACCCACCTCTTGGAAGAGATCCAGGCCGTGACCCATTTCTTAGGCCGAAAATCTAAATGTTGCACTTTGATCGAGGTACCTAGTGACCAAATTTTAGGACATCTACCCAAGTGGAAATTGTGGGCTGAAATTTCACCTTGATTGGATTTTGTGTGGCTATTGGGAAATATCTCCAGTTCTTTCAAGATATGCCCCCTCTACCCCTCATTATAACTGATTGCTTCATCCTTCACTAGTTCCTATTCCGATGGCTTTAGACCCCACTGTCGAGTGCTATTGGAAGGTCCAGTGCTATTTTGAGAGGAAGGACGTTACATCTTTTAGGACACAAGCATTTGTTTTATTTGTTCCCCCATGTGGAAAAAATCCACTTATCCATATATATGCTTCTTTATCAAAACACTTTATGTATGATGCACTTCTAATTACATTTGATTTAGATATATATCATGTAAAGTTCAAGAATTGAAACAAAGTCTCTTGTTTATTTATTACTCTCACCACCTTTCACACACATCCACTTAGCTAGTTGGACATCATAGGGGACCCACATAAGCCCCATCATTCCAGACACTTGCTAAACCTCCCTCCTATTCTAGGGGGAGTTCCTAGTCTTGCCAACTCATCATCTCCAGCTTCTCACACTCCAGTGAGTTCCACTATCTTAGGATTAGCTTTGCTTGGTTCCACATTACTTAGGTCCAATTCCCAAGGTCCACCATCCACTCTCTCTCCTTTACATGGAAGTGAGGGGGCAAATTCCTCTCAAGGGGGAAGTACAAACCAACCTAGTCACCCCCAAGGGTCAGGTTCACAAACCACTCACACCATGGCTAGAATTAATCCTCCACCACCACTCCAGATGCCATACTTGGCCTCTCTCAACATACCAGATCTAAGAAAACTCACAAATGATCTGATATTGCATGACCCCACATGGCTTGCAATGCCTACCAAACTACCTTAAGATATTCCTAAGTTTGAAGGAAAGGCAGGAGATGACCCTGCCAACCATGTCATGACTTTCCACTTATGGTGCTCTTCCAACAACATTATCGATGATTCCATCTGACTACAATTATTTCAATGCACACTCACTAGCCCATCATCCAAATGGTACGTAGATGAAAAATCGGGGTCCCATGCAACTTTCGAGTCCTTGGCCAAATCATTTTTGACCTTCTTCCAATTACCAATCTGCCATGACAATGGTCTTGAACTACTCTCGAATTTTAAACAAACCTCAGCCACACATATCACTGATCACATTCATGAGTGGCGTCGACGACGTAGTTTGTGAAAAGAAGAAACCACCAAACACCAATGTCTTGATTGGTTTCTCAGATCACTTGTCTCTCTCCTCCATAAATATGTAGCTTCTACCTTCCCTTAATCAGAAGAATAAGCCATTAGTAAGGCTCAACAATATGATCTCATCTATTCAAAATTAGGGTACTTGTACATAGTACTTCTTGATCTCCCGAAACCCGTGCCATTTAGCCAAGATAAAACTAGGATATCTCACTCAGTAGATGGATTGATTGGTAACACCACGCACCATAATCCACAACCCCAACAACCACCAATGTATTCCACACCTCAATATCCATCGGATTATGGAGGAACCCCTTATTATCCTCCACCCCCTTATTCACAACCATACCCTATTTCCCTTCCTCCTCCCATTAGTGGGCCACTATCGACACCCAAAATATGCCCACCTATCCAAACAAGTTATGGTACTCCATCTACCTCAGCTTATACTCTAAGTACTAGAGAAAGTGCCATGCCTTCCGATGTACCTTACGAGTCATTACCACAAAATAATTCATATTTTTTATTTCCTGGCCTTCCACAACCCATATCTCCACCATAAGGACACCATCATGCTGGGGTTAATTTTGTTCAACCCTCTCCCATTCAACAATATCAAAATTTTGAACAATTGAGTACAAACAATCCAACCCATTAGTTGAATAATGCCAAAAAGAAAGGAAAAAACTGGAACAATAACAACCCAAGCCAAGGCAGAAATCACCCGCAATAGAACCAACCTACTGGGGGCAACCATAACCAAGGGACACAAAACCCCCAGAGAGGCAAGAAAAACTGGCATCAAGGGAAAAGTAACAATAACCTTCAAACCAACTTCCCACGTTCCCTTTGTGGCGAGTTTGATCATTATACTCATCATTGCCCCAAAATCATTGATTTTAAATGGATGAAAGACTCAGTAAATGGACCACATCTGATGCAGGACCATCCCTCACGTCAAGCGAGCCAGCGCAGAAGACAAAGGAAAGCTGGGCAGACCTAGCCAAAATATTTTTGAATTTTCCCTTGAAGTCGATGCACCAAATATAAATGAGATCATTTAATGAAGGGGCCTTGGTATAATGTAATCAGACCTTGAGTGCCCCGCTCTCATCTGAAGTAGATGGAGGCATTTATAGCAGTAAATGTAGGTAGATAGAATTTAATATTAGATTAGTCAGTTTTAGAAGAAAGAGGGAAAACGGATATAGACACCCTCATTGTGCATTGTAACATAATTCAGGAAGAGTTAGAAGAATCCAGAGCATAGAGAAGAAAAGCAGAGAGCTCTGCAGAAACACCCATGTATAGTTATTTGGATTAATAGGAGAGTTTAATTCAAATTCATGGAGTTGTGTTTGTTTTCTGTGTATGTATATTGAATGCTATGCTCATGAGTATTTATTTCCTGTTATTCATTTTCTATTATGCTGTGTATATGATTTCATGTGTTGAGATTGAAGTCTAAGAGGAAGTGGAATGAGTTTCAATTGTTTCTCTATCTGAGAAAGGATTCCTGCAAGGAGTGCAGTTGAAGTCGTCCGCAAGGAGTGCATTGACAGAAGGCTCAGATATTTTAACTCTTGTTCTCGTTCACCCAGAAGTGAAATTGGGTTATAGGAGCCATGCAAGGAGTGCGCAGGCCAAGTGAAGACTCAGAATTGTGAATCTAAGTGAAGTATTGAAGGGTTGCTGCTGCAGGTGTGCACAGAGTCGAGGAGTTCTCAGTTATTTTGAAATATCTGAAGATTTCCGCAAGAAGTGTGTGCAAAGACCCTCTTTGAAGTTGAAGTTGTGTGGAATCTCAGGAGGGATAAGGATTTTGAGCTTGTCGAAGAGAAGCACTGTAAGATTCATGCTGTGGAGTGGTTAAGATAGGCATTGCATATTTGCACCATAGGAGGACAAGTTTTGTGGGGGAATACTTGTACATTCTCAAGGAATCGCCAAAGGGAGGAAATCGACGGTCGGGATCTTGTGGAGAACACTTGTAAAATCCCTTCAACCATTGGATCTACCAAAGAAGCAAGGATGTTACGGCCGCGTTCGAAGTTTAAGCTCTAGGAGTCGTGAATAGTGGGATCATTGGTCAATTTCCCGTCAGCCGTCAGATCTGACAGGAGCTGCACAAGGGTTACCATCGGGATTCGAAGGATTGGTAGATCCGTGGTCGAATGTTTTTCAACATTTGAAACCTCGAAGTCCCAGGAAGATCTGGGTCATCCGTCAGTTGGACACGTGGCAGAGATCGAAGCATCAAGAGTTCGGGAAATCAAACATCCCGTGGATAGGAGGTCGGGGAAGTCCATAGTGAAAACCCCATCATAATATGAGCCATCCATTTGGGAAGATAGGTGTCAGGAATCCAAAGAGAGTCGGGATATTCAACATCGAGAAATTAGAGTTCCCGAGGACAAGAAAGTTGGGACATCATAAACCTTGAAACTTCGGAGAAATCAGGACCGTCCATCAGAGGGGATGCGTGGAAGAAATTGGTTCCATCGGGAAAGTCCCGACAAGGAGGACGTCCATTGTGTTATCACTCCAGGAAACTCTCCTAGGTTGTAAGTCAGAGATGCCTAGTAACTCAATCTTTTTGGGAACTATTTTCTTAATAATTGATGTGGTTTTTGGATCAAGATGAATATCTAGGGGTTGGACTGTGTCTTTAAGACTGTATAGTAATATCAAATATCACAAGGCCTTCTAAGAATGCAATCAGACAAGGGTTGATCAAATAGAACAGAAGATAGTTGTTGAACCAGATTGTACTCATATAAAACAATAAGCACAATAGGTTTAAAAACTAAGGCAATAACTTATGATTCTTAACTTAATCAATCAATTAGTGAGATGACAATCACATGTAGATTGAATAAGCGTCAATAAAGAAATCATTCACTCATAAGATATCATAGAACAGAAAAGAAAAGTATGAAAACACAGATGAAGGAAGCTTGCAATGTTTCATATATTAAGAATGAGTCTCATTTACAGTAACAGCATATAGAACCCAAAATCGAACCCTTGGTTCATATACTATCCTAAGCTTTATATCTTTACAAAGTAGTTCTGAGATCCTGAAAACAAGGATCAAATATACAAAAGATAGTAACTCAAAATTTAGTTGCAAAAGATGTGGGATGATCCCCAAAAATGAGGTCAATCCCAAATTTTATGGTCTTTCTCTCTTTTTGATTGTTGGTGAAGTGCAGGATAGCCTCCCAAGGATAAATGATGACTCTCCAAGAGAGACAAATTCGAATCTGTTGAGGTGGAAAAGTGTCCTGATTTTTTGTCTTTGTCAAAGATATCAAAACCCTTTGAAACACCTCCTCTTTCCATAATCTGTCAAAAATAACTGTTGGATTTGTCTTAATAATTCATCAGATGTTCATTCGAAAAGATTTCAAAACTTTTCAACTCAAAAAACTTCGATCTGTGTAAAAGCTTGATCATTCTTAACATGACAGGCTTTTAGTGGTTAACTTGGAAATCTTATGGGTGGGTTAAATACCGAAAGCACCGCTTTCAGTGGTTAATGAATAGTCGTCATGTTCGCCTAAACCACTGAAACTTCATCTTTGAGAAAATTTCAAAATTGCAAAAATGCTTACCTAGGATCCCTTTTTGATGCTCATGATTTCTTAGATGAGGCATCCCTTGTTCGAGCAAACCTGCAAACTTCTACTAGCTGTGTGGGGGGTTCTGGTGTGTCCATCATGGTTGTGGCTAAGTTATCCAGAGTTTCCAATCCATTCTGATCCTCTGCTGGTGATTGACACTCTTTTAACTTCAACCTCAAAATCCTGAGTTGTCTATACAACTTCATGTTTTCTCTAATCAATACTATGTTTCTGTCTTTAATTTTGTCATGCTTCTCTTTGAGGGTTTGATTCATTTTGAACAGTTCTGCATTTCTTCCAGTGAGGTATGTATTAGCCTTTTTAATCACCCTTTCTAGGACTTCGATTTCATAAACCTATTGTAGGAGCTTGTTGATTTTCTGTGATCTAACTGTTTTAGGCTTGCTTGAGGAGGCTTCTGCTTCTAGTTGACTATGGGCCTCTGGAGGACTTGGTGAAGGTAGATTTGAACAAAAATTTGCACCCTGTTCAATATGCATGTTATCCTGTGTCTCTGCCACCTCTTGTTCTGATTCTGAATCAATGTAAGGTAGGTTTAGAGGGTTATTTCCTGTGGCATGGTTTTTAGACTGCTTACCTTCAAACTGCAATTTTATTTTGATTCCTTTCTTCTTGGCAGGGGATGATTTTATGGGATCTCTTGGTGGTGAGATTCCTTTCCTTTTCCTATGACTGCTTTTGGGAGTAGGATTTTTTCTGCCACTGGCCTTCTTAGTTTCTGCCTCTGGTGGTCTTTCTATTTGAAATTCGTTCCAAAACAAAAAGAATCCCCACTCAACCTGTTTCCTTTGCAGATCTTCCCTTACAAGAACAGTAATAAGCCCTTGATGTGATAATCTGCTGGCAACCTTAGTAGGCTGGGCTTTCACTTGTCTTTCCATCTTATTTAGGGTTTTGTGAAAGAAGTAAGGTAGGTTTATAGGTTCTCTTCATGTGAAATGATTTAGAAGTTTAAAATGATAAAACATTACCCTGTTGTAGCGCCCCTCACAAGTGATATACACCAAAATTGCTTTCAACAGGGACTGCCACTTTGGTTCCAAATAAGACATTGGAATATCCTTCTTCCAGATCAAATCTTTATGTACTGGTAGCAAATATGACATGAATTCGATGTTTTAAGGTACGGTAGTCTTGAACCAACAGTTTCTCGACCTAGGTAAACCTATGTACTCAACAATAGTTGCTTCGTCAATGATAATCTCCTCCTTGCCTACTTTAGTAGTCCTTCCATCATAGGAAATAGCAAAAGATTCGGCCACCTGTTGGTGAAATTTGGTTAATTTCTCACAATATGCAAAAACTCCGGTCTGTTTGAAAAATTCTGCCACCTCTGGGTGAGCTTCTAAATACCAAACTCCATCTACCTCAGATCTCAAAGTTGGCCCTTCTTTCGACATGGGTCAATGTTGAGTGTGCCTGTAATTATGGGAAGCTGGACGTCCAGGGAGACAATGACTCTAGAAATTAGGCATACAGCAAATATCACTCATGAAAAACTGGTGGAACAGGGTGACACAAATATTAGGATTACCGAGTTCAAAAAGCTAACCCAGTTTCGGACGATAATTTGATTGAGAATATGCCGAAACTTTAGATTTTCAGTGGCATTTTCATTTTTGAAACTGAAAGAGGATAGATTCTGAGCTTACCTGATAACCTAACCAGGCTTACTTGACTCGAGAGTGCTTGCTGGACTTCTAATGGCGATTTGACAACCACCAGAGGAAAAGGGATTAGGATCTCTGTACGATTGACTGATGAAATCGTGAACTCACGGTTATCTCAGGAATCTCTGGGATTCATAATGACTCATCAAGGATTTAATGAAGGAGTAATGAGATCATGATGGCTAGTGTACTTGTGACTGAAATGGAAGGAGGCTCTATGAAATCATACATGAAAATCACCACCGTGTTTGGATTTCGAAAAGACCAATGTGGTTGAAAGGACACAGGGGCTTCAAAATTTTGGGATAGACACCACGAATGTGCATACCCTCCACCATGGCGAGCTTTTGGTGATTGTGTTTTAATCATTGCGCCAACTTGACAGCTGGCTTGTGCGAAAGCACAGGCTTTCCATTTTTACCGTTGAAACACTTTCGGTGGTTAATTTCCTTCTCGCTTCGACCCCTTAACTGTCGGGAACAAAGGATTTCGGTGGTTAATGAGAACATTTGAGGCTCGCCTAAACCACCGAAACGTGAGATTATAACTTTTTCTTGACCAAACCAAATCCAAAATTTCTTTTGAGCTTATTTTCAAAATACAGACTCTCTAACCTACTTACAAAAATTTAGAAATAAAATTTAGATCACAACCTACCACCTCAAAAAGAAAAAAATCCACCAATTTATTTGAGGAGATAACACATTCGTGTTTGGTTCATCGGGATATCGAGGATCCTGGTACCACATCGCAAATCGTGAAATCCCGACAGGGAGGAAGGTACCACTGTGCGGCCAGTTGTCAGCACGCCGGAAAGGAGAGAAGTGTCATTGTGGGAGCCAGCTATCTGTATAGCGACGAATCAGGATTCGGGGAATCGGGAATCCCGTGGGCAATTGTTTTTCAAAATTTGAAACCCCGTATCCCCGACGAGAGATAAGACTATGGTCACGGGGTGAGATTCATATGAGTCAGGAGCCTAGCCACGATAGCTAGTGTGTAAAGAGCGCTTCAGGATTCGAGGAATCGCGAGTCTTGAGGGCATGTGTATTTTGACATTGGAATGATAGAAACCTTGATGGGAGTTATAGCTGCGGTCATATAAGGAGAGGTCACATGGATCAAGAGCTTAGCCTGGAGGGCTAACGGGAATTTGAGCGCATCGGGGATTTGAAGTCAGAAACCTCGACGATAAGGAATATAAGGCTGCGGTCTTATAGAAAATAGTCACGCGGACTGAAGGCTTAGCTAGGAGGGGCTAAGACAACAAAGGAGCATATCGGGGATCAGGGATCGGCAAACCAAATTGTTTGGACATTTCAAGTGTCAAAATCCCGATTGGAGGAACCCTGACCATAAAGGATAAGGCTAGTGTTGAGTTCCTGATAGAACAAAGGGAGATCTCGTGAAGAGTTTTCTGTGGGAGGAAAATTTCCCGTTAGGGAAATAGAAGAACCTTTCAGTTCTTTGGGCCGAGGAAGGAGGAAAATATCCTGTGAGCGGACGTGCCCTGGGTGGTGCGCCTACATCAAGTGGTATCAGAGATTAGAAAATCTTCTTTGCTTTCTGTAGCAGAGAAAAAGGAGAATTCACCATGCCACCAAGGAGAAGGGGTAGACAATCACCCGATCCAGAGGAGGAAAGGGAAATGTCCAGAGAAAGAGGTAGGCAAGTGCAGAATCCTGACATGGAGAGAGAAGTGCGTAATCTTCATGCCAGAATGGAGGACATGGAGACATCACAAAGGTGCAAAGCTGATGCAGGAGATATCAGTGAATCTAAAGATGAAGATGATGTTGGACATGGAGGAGAATAAATCCTAGCGGAAGATGCAGCAAGTGAACGCTTACTTAAAGTTGTTGTAAGAATGAGTACACAGGTAAAAATGGACATTCTAGTTTATGAGGGAAATCTGGATGTGGAAGAGCTTCTAGATTGGATTAGAGATCTAGACACTTACTTCAACTATGAAGATATCGAAGAGGACAAGAAGGTCAGGCATGACATCACGATATTAAAAGGACATGTAGCCTTGTGGTGGGATGAACTACAAGCTGACAGGCATTGCCAAGGCAAGCAGAAAATTAAGAGATGGGACAGGATGATTGCAAAGATGAAGGAAAAATTCATTCCCAGGGACTACCAAATTTCTCCGTTCAGGAGGATGCAAAAATTGAGATAGAAGTTGATGACAATGAAGGAGTATACTGAGGAATTTTACAGGTTGAATATTAGGGTAGGTCATCACGAAAGAAATGACGAAAAAGTGGCCAGGTATATGAATGGTCTGATATATGAGATTCGGGATGAAATGAGTATGGAAACTATCCAAATGGTAGAGGATGCTTACCAAATGGCTCTGAAAGCTGAGGAGAAGCTGGGCCGAAAGTAGAGTCAAAGAGGTCGAGGTAGAAGTCAACCTAGAGGCAAAGAAGTTTCCCAGGAAAGAACCCAGAAGCCCAGGGACAATTGGAAGAAACCTCAGACTTGGATAGAGAGAGGTGGAAGCTCGTAGTGAGGGCAATATGCTGAACAAGGAGAAAAAAATACTGAGCAGAGAGGAGGATATACTGACAATAATAGGTTTCCTCAGACCAGAGGTAGAGGAAGAGGAAGAGGTGGAGTAATCACATGCTTCACATGTGGAAAGAATGGGCACAGGTCATTCGAGTGTCCAGAGAAAAAGAAAGAGGTTGGATAGACTCACATCGACGAGGCACAGAGGTGAGATGTTGAGGTGGAATACGCTGAAGGAAGAAGATCGCTGATGATGCGAAAAGTCCTTTTGACATGAGAGAAAGAAATGGAAAGCTCAGCCCAAAGAAATAGTCTTTTTAGGACTGCTTGCAAGACCAAGGATAGAGTATGCAAGGTCATTATGGATAGTGGTAGTACATATAATCTCGTTTCAACCGAGATGGTAGAAAAGCTAGAGCTGGAGACGATTGATCATCCAATTCCATATAAAGTTTCATGTATACAAAAGGGACATCAGGTAAATGTCACCAAACAGTGTTTAGTTGAATTTAAGATAGGGAGATATAATGATAAGATTTTATGCGATGTTATTCCTATGGATGTCTGTCATTTATTGTTGGGTAGACCATAGCAATATGATAGAAATGTGATTCATGATGGGAGGATGAACACATACACCCTGGAGAAGAATTGGAGAACCCATATGTTGCATCCAATTGAGAATAAAGGGGTGAAGCCGGAAGTAAGCAGTACAGTACTTCTCATGAGTGGGCAGGAACTTCTTACGGAGGTTAAGAAGAAGGAGGATCCACAATTCTTTGTGGT
This sequence comes from Picea engelmannii, assembly GCA_009831015.1. Taxonomy (NCBI): domain Eukaryota; kingdom Viridiplantae; phylum Streptophyta; class Pinopsida; order Pinales; family Pinaceae; genus Picea; species Picea engelmannii. The sequence goes on along the minus strand of ML801234.1, from coordinate 226,274 downwards.
CAAAAAACCGAAGATTGTTCTGACTAGCACAAGAGTGGACAATTTGCCAGAAGAAGTTCAGGAACTGTTGGAAGAGTTCGCTAATATAGTAGTGGACGAATTACCTCGTTCGTTGCCACTGATGAGAAGTGTGAGTCATCATATTGATCTCATACCAGGAGCCAGTTTTCCAAACAAAGTCGCGTACAGATTGACGTCGCAGGAGAATGAAGAGGTCAAAAGACAAGTCCAGGAGTTGTTGGACAAAGGTTTGGTCAGGGAAAGCTTGAGTCCATGTGTTGTTCCGACAGTACTCAGTCCGAAGAAAGATGGAGGCTGGAGGATGTGCACTGATTCAAGAGCCATTAACAAGATAACTATCAGGTATAGATTCCCATTGCCAAGGATGGATGATTTGATGGATTGCTTAAGTGGAGCAAATGTTTTTTCAAAGATAGATTTGAAGAGTGGATATCACCAGATCCGCCTGAGATAAGGTGATGAATGGAAAATAGCATTCAAGAAAAACGAAGGTTTGTATGAATGGCTTGTTATTCCATTTGGCTTAACAAATGTGCCAAGTACCTTTATGAGGTTGATGAATGAAGTCCTGAAGGATTTCATTGGAAAATTTGTTATCATATATCTGGATGATATACTGATTTTCAGTAAAATGGAAGTTGACCATCTGAAGTGATGAAGAGATTACAGCAAGAGAAGTTGCTGATAAACATGAAGAAGTCCTCATTCATGAAGACAAAACTCATTTATTTGGGGTTTGTTATTTCGGCAAATGATTTGAGGATGGATCCAGATAAGGTGGAGGTAATCAAGAATTGGCCATCACCGAGGAACATATTTGAGGTGAGAAGTTTTCATGGATTGGCTAGTTTCTACTGAAAATTCATCAGAAATTTCAGTGGGATTAGCGCAACAATGATGGATACAGTGAAGAAAATACATAAATATTTTCACTGGACTGAAGAGGCTGAGAAGAGTTGCAATTTGTTGAAATGGAAGATTACGGAACAACCAATTCTGGTGTTGTCAGATTTTCAAAAGACATTTTAGGTAAAATGTGATGCAAGTGGTTTTGCAATTGGGGCAATCTTAAGCCAAGATGACAGATCAATTGCATATTTCAGCGAGAAGCTGAATGAGGTGAAGATGAAGTATTCCACATATGAAAAGGAATTTTATGCCATCATCCATGCATTGAAGAAATGGAGACACTATTTGATTCCGAAGGAATTTGTTTTATATAGTGATAACCATGTGTTACAGTTTGTGACTCAACAGGAAAAGTTGAATCAGAGGCATGTTAAATGGGTTGAATATATGCAAATTTTCACATTTGTGATAAAACATATTTCTGGTACTGCTAACAAAGTTGTTGATGCTTTGAGTAGGAAGTGTTTGTTGTTGCAGGAGTTAAAGTCAAGACGTTAGGCTTTGATGATCTCAGATACATGTATGTAGATGACCAGGATTTTAAGGAGTAATATGAAGCAGCTGAGAATCCAACTCTTAGAGATAGAAGCCCTTGGACAGACTATATGATCCAAGATGGATTATTGTTCAGAGGTAATCGATTGTGTATTCCAAATTGTTCCATGAGGGAGAATCTACTGAAGGAGAAACACAACGGAGGATTGGCAGGACATTTTGGTCATGATAAGACATTCGCAAAGTTGAGCAAGTCATACTTTTGGCCAGGGATGCGAGCAGAGGTTAAGAGGTTTGTGGACAGATGCAGGATTTGCCAGCATTCAAAGGGAAGGAAGCAGAATGCGGGTTTTTATCAACCATTTCCCATACCTAAGAAGTCGTGGGATGAAATTAGCATGAATTTCATATTGGGAATTCCAAGGACGCAAAGAGGATTTGATTCGATATTTTTGGTAGTAGATAGATTTTCCAAGATGGCACATTTTATCCCATGTTAGAAAACCAGTGATGTGACTCACATCACAAATCTATTTTTCAAAGAAGTCATTTGACTTCACGGCTTACCAAGGAGTATTGTTTCAGATAGGGATAAAAAGTTCTTAAGACACTTTTGGATGACATTATGGAAGAAGTTGGGGACTAACTTGTTGTTTAGTTCAGCTTGTCATCTACAGATGGATGGATTGATAGAAGCGGTAAACAGAAGTCTGGGAGACTTGCTGAGAAGCTTGGTGATAGAGCACCACAACAGTTGGGACAATATATTGCCGCAGGCAGAGTTTGCTTACAATGACTCTGTTAACAGGAGTGTAGGCCAGAGCCCATTCTAGATTATATATGGCACGCAGCTGAGAGGAGTTTTTGAATTGAGATATTTGGAGCAGACTGCTACTAGGAGCGCTAGTGCAGAAGACTTTGCTAAGGCAATGAAAGAACTTCACAGCCAGGTGAAGGAGCAGTTGCTGAAATCAAGCCAAGAATATAAGCGTAGAGCTGATCAGCATAGAAGACAACTTCAGTTTGAGGTTGGTGACTTGATTCTGGTGCACTTGAGAAGAGAAAGGTTCCTGAGAGGAACATACAATAAATTGAAGATGAAGAAAATTGGACCATGCAAGGTCTTGAAGAAAATGGGATAAAATGCTTATGAGATTAAATTACCGGATGGGATCAGAATATCTCTGATATTCAATGTCTCAGGTTTAAACCCATACAAGCTTGAGGAAGCAGGAACAAGTAATGAACAACCAAAGGTTCAGTGGCAGAAGCAGATGCCAGTTGCAGAGAAGCCACAGATGGAGCAGAAACTGGATAAACGAGTGGGTAAGAAAACCAGAAGGAAAGAATATTTTGAATATTTGGTCAAGTGGAAGGGCCATCCAGTTGAAGATTCCAGCTGGGAGACTGAAGCAGAGATTCTAAAGCATGGACAGACTGTGCAAGAGCTCATGTACAGGATCCCATAAAAAATTTCAAGCGAGGGAGTATGATGCAGGAGCATCCCTCACGTCAAGCGAGTCAGTGCAGAAGACAAAGGACAACTGGGCAGACCCAGCCAAAATATTTTTGAATTTTCCCTTGAAGTCGATGTGCCAAATATAAATGAGTTCATTTAATGAAGGCACCTTGGTATAATGTAATTAGACCTTGAGCACCCCGCTCTCGTCTGAAGTAGATGGAGGCATTAATAGCAGTAAATGTAGGTAGATAGAATTTAATATTAGATTAGACAGTTTTAGAAGAAAGAGGGAAAACGGATATAGACACCCTCATTGTGCATTGTAACATAATTCAGGAAGAGTTAGAAGAATCCAGAGCATAGAGAACAGAAGCAGAGAGCTGTGCAGAAACACCCATGTATAGTTATTTGGATTAACAGGAGAGTTTAATTCAAATTCATGGAGTTGTGTTTGTTTTCTGTGTATGTATGTTGAATGCTATGCTCATGAGTATTTACTTCTTGTTATGCATTTTCTATTATGATGTGTATATGATTTCATGCATTGATATGGAAGTATGAGAGGAAGTGGAATGAGTTTCAATTGTTTCTCTATCTGAGCAAGGATTCCTGCAAGGAGTGTAGTTGAATTCGTCCACAAGGAGTGTGTTGACAGAAGGATCAGATAGTTTAACTCTTGTTCTCATTCACCCAAAAGTGAAATTGGGTTATAGGAGTCATGCAAGGAGTGCGCAGGCCAAGTGAAGACTCATAATTGTGAATCTGAGTGAAGTATTGAAGGGCCACTGTATTTTGAAATATCTGAAGATTGCCGCAAGAAGTGCGTGAAAAGACCCTCTTTGAAGTTGAAGTTGTGTAGAAGCTCAGGAAGGATAAGGATTTTGAGTTTATCGAAGAGAAGCACTGTAAGATTCATGTTATGGAGTGGTTAAGAAAGGCATTGCATATTTTCACCGTAGGAGGACAAGTTCCGTGGGGGAATACTTGGACATTCTCAAGGAATCACCAAAGGGAGGAAATCGACGGTCGGGATCTTGTGGAGAGGATTTGTTAAATCCCGTCAACCATTGGATCTGCCAAAGAAGCAAGGAGGTTACAGCCACGTTCAGAGTTCAAGCTCCAGGAGTCGTGAATCATGGGATCATTGGTCAGTTTCCCGTCAGCCATCGGATCTGACAGGAGTTGCACGAGGGTTACCATTGGGATTCGAAGGATCGGTAGTCCCATGGTCGAATGGTTTTCGACATTTGAAACCTTGAAGTGCCGGAAAGATCTGGGTCATCCATTAGTTTGACACGTGGTGGAGATCGAAGCATCAAGAGTCTGGGAAATCAGACGTCCCGTGGATAGGAGGTTGGCAAAGTCCATAGTGAAAACCCTGGCATAATCTGAGCCGTCCATTTGGGAAGACAGGTGTCAGGAATCCAAAGAGAGTTGGGATATTCAACATCGAGAAATCGGAGTTCCTGAGGACAAGAAAGTTGGGACATCATAAACCTTGAAACTCCGAAGAAATCAAGACCGTCCATCAAAGGAGACGCGTGGAAGAAATCGATGCCATCGGGAAAGTCCCGACAAGGAGGATGTCCATCGATGTTTGGTTCATCGGGATATCGGGGATCCTGGTGAAGAAGTGTTTACGCCTTTTGAAATCACGAATTGCGAAATCCTGACAGGGAGGAAGGTACCACTGTGTGGCGAGCTGTCAGCACTTCGGAAAGGAGGGAAGCGTCATTGTGGGAGCCAGCTATCCGTATAGTGACGGATCGAGATTCGGGGAATCAGGAATCCCGTGGGAAAGTGTTTTTCAACATTTGAAACCACGTAGCCCCGATGAGGGATAAGACTATGGTCATAGGGTGAGAGTCGTATGAGTCAGGAGCCTAGCCATGATAGCTAGTGTGTAAAGAGTGCTTCGGGATTCGAGGAATCACGAGTCTTGAGGGCATGTGTATTTCGACATTGGAATGCTCAAAACCCCGAAGGGAGTTATAGCTGCGGTCATATAAGGAGAGGTCACATGGATCAAGCGCTTAGCCTGGAGGGCTAATGGGAATTTGAGTGCATCGGGGATTTGAAGTCAGAAACCCCGACAAGAAGGAATATAAGGTTGCGGTCTTATAGAAAATGGTCACGCAGACTGAAGGCTTAACCAGGAGGGACTAAGAAAACAAAGGAGCATATCGGGGATCAAGGATCGGCAAACGAAATTGTTTGGACATTTCAAGTGTCAAAATTCTGATTTTAGGAACCTCAACCATAAAGGATAAGGCCAGTCTTGATTTCCCGATAGAATAAAGGGAGATCTCGTGAAGATTTTTCTGTGGGAGGAAAATTTCCCGATAGGGAAATAAAAGAACCTTTCATTTCTTCGGGCCGAGGAAGGAGGAAAAGATCCTGTGAGTGGACGTGCCCTGGGTGGTGCGCCTATGTCAACATCCTCCAACACCACCTACCCCTTAGTAGGCCCCACAATGATACGTACAACAACCACCCCCAACCGTGCCTTAGAACCCCATTCCATACCAAGGAGTGATGAACAACCAATAGGACATGTAGCCTACCCCACCACAATTGGGATAATATCTCAACCCGAGAAATCTCATAGATCATACTATCCTCCTCACTAGTGAGGAAGAATTCCTTCTACAGACACGTAGTCATCAATACCGTGCACCCGTTGAGTCTCCTCCCACTCCCCCAGAACCAATCCCAGCACCAACGAGACCCTTATTGATGATTCCTCTCCCTAACATAGAAACACCTCTTTGCATCCCTCTCATCCCATTGAGCAGGAATGTCCACAACCCGCAGTCTAGGGTGACTCATAATTATAGTTTGATCAATGACTTAGCACAGTCCCCGGTTGCAATGTCAGTCTTAGAAGTACTTCAAACTTGTCCCACTTAGCGGAAATAATTACTTTCCTCCTTGGGGGTAGTCGACCATGCGAATACTCAACTCATCACATTTGATATCAACAGCAGAGAACCTCATCTCCCCGCTCTCATCACTTTTCAAATCCTAGTAAAAATTAGGAACATTACATTCCATCAGTGCATCATTAATGAAGGTGCGTCCACATGCATCATATCCAAGTCGGTATGGAAGAAAGTTGGTTCCCCCGAAATCACATAATCTGCCATTACCTTAAGATCTTATGATGGGTGACCATCTTATCCTGAAGAGCTCTTCCAAAATGTTCCTTTTGAAGTCGGGGACAATACTATTCTCATCAAAATTGAAGTTATCAATGCCCCACTTGATTACAATATCTTGTTCGGTCGTAGCTACATGTACTCTATGAAGGTCGCTTCCTCTTCTGTCTTTTGAACTATGATGTTCTCCCATAATGGGAAAATCATTACCATTGATCAAGTTTCACATTATGAGCCTAACCCTTCTGCCAACATCGATAACATTCTCCCTTTCTTCCATACTAACCCTGAGGCGTACCCACTCATTGAAATGGGGCCCATAATTTTCAAAGACCCATCCTTGTTAGGAACTTACCATGGTGCACCACTACTCCTTCATCCTTCCAATCAGGTATGTGTTGTATCGTCCAAAGGAACTGACATTGAGGATACCCTTCCTCCCAAGTAGGCTTCTCTCATATCTGACGTCCCACTAGTTGCAAAGCCCCCCCCTCACGAGCCTCCTATGAACTCGTCGACTCCACTAGTTCAAGATTTCACCTCACCCCAATGCCATATCCCAGTTTGGGAGACACTTCCACAAGCCATTACTCAAATCCCCTTATTTTACTTTCCACCAAGTGTACAAGATTTACAAGTAGCTGCAATGCTTACCCTCCCTAATATGGTGTTGGCAATCCCAGTTTTGTATTTACATCCACCAAATATGGTTCCTCAACCATCCCTCCCTCTCCAAACTGAAGGAATCCCAATGAATATTCCCATGCTCACTCCCACCATACCCCCTACACCCCCACTCACTAACCTCCCTGCCACAGCTGGGGGTAGGTGAAAGAAGAAGGAGACCACCGCTCCACTTCCCCCGTGCATCCATCCTCCTTGCACACTATGTGAGAATGATGGACACCCAACTAACAAATTCCCATCTCTACCCGAGTTACGTAACCTAATTCAACTCAATCAAATTCCATCATCATTTGTCACTTTATCAAGTGCTACTGCTACCTCCCCTAACATAAGTAGCAAAGGACTGCGAACCAAATTTTCTTGCACCATATCTTCAGAATATGGCTATTATACACACCATTGCCCAGCGCTATCTCAATTCCGATAGACATTAGTAGCAGTACGCCAAATCTTCCAGCACGAACCTAGTCCAACTACATCATCCCCACCAAACATCACTGACATCCATTATGTCATGACTTTAGTCAATGAACGTATGAGATGCCCTTTCTCTCTATGTGAATCCTTAGATCATGTCACATATCAATGTCCTATGATCATTGAATACATGCAATGCCAGGTGACCCTGATTCAAACTTCTACACCCCCTATAGAATCGATGATTAACCTTACCCCATCACAAGTGATTATTCATATTATTTATTCTGAACCAAAAACACTCCCTATTCCTCCGTGGTTCTTGGATGACTTATATGAGGATTACCCTCAAATGCCCCCAATTCTCCCATTCAAATTTTATGCCCAACTACCACTAATAGTCCTTAGTATCTCGATATTTGTCTTATGTCAAGCGAACCATCGCAATTTCATTGCATCATTCCTCCTACTTCTTCATCACTAGAGGACAACCACATGGTGACAGTCACTGATATCACTCTTTTCAATCCCTTGTATTCCCACCAATTCTACTGTGATGAGGACATACTTGAGGAATTAACCACCCCTGACTACCCATGGGATGCGCTACACCACAGAGCGCTCTTCCTTTCACAGGAAGCCTTCATGCCTCCTAACCAACACCCCATATACGCAGTTGAAACAAGGGATTTTATCCCATTAGAATATCAACTGGTTCAACAACCCCATACCTACCCCTGATGCTTTTGAAGAAGGCAATGTGGCCAACATTTCCCCCACCTTCAAAATCAATATTTCCATAAAAAATGGAGTCATCAAGGAAATCACCATTGGCGCCGCATGCACTCCTCAAGAAATCACCACCTACAAAGTCCTCTTCCAAGAATATAGGGATATTTTTTCCTGGTCATACACAGCGATGCCTGGCCTAGATCCCTCTATTGTCGAACATCGCATAGACACCTAGCCTGATATCACACCAGTTCACCAAAAACAACGACCACTACACCTGTCCAAAGCAGCGACTATCAAAACTGAGATTGACAAATTACGTGCTGCCAGGTTCATCTACCCCATTGCCTATACCTCATGGGTTTCCAAACCTATACCCGTTAACAAAAAATAGGGCACTATCCATGTATGCACGGAATTTCACGATCTCAATCACACCTGTCCCAAAGACAACTTTCCAACGCCTTTCATCGATCAAATTATCGACAACTGTGCAGGCGATGAGGCTTTATCCTTCAGGGTCGGTTTCTCTGGCTATAACCAAATTCAAATCCACCCAGTCGATCAATACAAAACCACATTCACCACCCCTTGGGGTACTTTTTCATATCATTTCATGCCTTTTGGCCTAAAAAACACTGGCACAACTTTCCAATAGGCTATGACATACATTTTTCACAATCTGGCTCATATCATCCTCGCATACTTGGACGACCTCACAACTCGATCCAAAAATTGCACTTATCATATTGATGATTTACGAATCATATTCCACAGGTTCCATCAATACAACATCTGCTAAAACCCCCTCAAGTGTGTGTTCTACGTCATTTCTGAGCACCTCCTCAAATTCATCATTTCCCAAAGTAGTATTACCGTGGATCCCCTCAAAGTCCAGGCCATCACAAAAATTCCACCCTGCCCTAGAATTTATGCCAACTCCAGAGCCTACAAGGAAAAGCCAACTTTTTACGATGATTTGTCCCAGACTATGCCACTCGAACACATGGTTTCCTTCGCTTACTATTCCACGACATCCCATTTCACTAGGATGAACATGCCCAAAAAGCTTTCGACGATCTTAAAATGGCACTCTCCAATGCCCCTTTAATTAGTTCACCTGACTATAATTGTGACTATATCCTCTACATATCAACGTCATCCATCTCAGTAGCAGGATTTTTCATTCAAATAGGAGATGATGATCATGAGCATGTTATTTACTACATTAGAAAAAACCTCTCAGGGCCACCTTTGAAGTATAATCACGAAGAAAAACTAGCCCTTCCATTCGTTCTTGCAGTCCAGAAACTGCGCCATTACATTCTGCTTCGCACAACCAAAGTCATATAAGATTCCAACCCCATGCAATACTTCCTTAGTCATCGGAAAATTAATGGTAAATTTGCCCGATGGATCATTATCCTCCAAGAGTATGATCTCGAGTTTTCAACACCCAAGATAAAGAGAGCTCTCATCCTCGCTGAACTCGTCACAACCTTCCCCTCCGATACTACTAGTGCCCCTGTCATTACCGACTTCCCTGATGAACATCTCTTTTACATCACTTCAGATGATCCTTGGTACAACGACCTCCTCGTCTACCTCTGAACCCAAAATTTAGGTAACCACCTCTCATGAGATGATGGTTGTCATATTCTCCACCAGGCCCCCTACTATCTCCTCATTGTATATATATTATATCAATGAGGGGTCAAAACCATACTCCTTCGATTCTTTACTATTGATGAGGCCGATAGAGTCTTGAATGACTGCCATAGTGGCACGTGCGGGGGCCATCTCTTGGGGATGTCCACCACTCAAAATATTATCTGCGCAGGTTACTTTTGGCCTACATTGTTTCATGACTGCATTCATGCCATGAAACGATGTGATAAATGTCAACTTTATGCCAACAAAGCATGAGCACCACTTTCTCTTCTACACCCAGTCATTATTGTAGGCCCCTTTTGTAAATGGGGCATTGACTTCATGACTTGCAACCCTCCATCTAGCAATGGACACAAATACATCATTGTCACAGTAGATTACTTTACAAAGTGGGTTGAAGCCATGCCTACCTTCAACAACACCGTTAACACCATAGCGCATTTTTTCTTTAATCATGTCATATCCCGCTTTGGAGTACCACTCCAACTAGTCTCCAATCACAGGAAACATTTCGAGAATGAGATTTTGGTTGAACTCTCATCCCGGTTAGGATTCTCCCATGAGTTTGGCTCCCCATATTACCCTTAGTCCAATGGACAGGTTGAAGCAATTAACAAGGTCCTCAATACCATGTTACAACACATGGTTAACAAACATAAGACCAATTGGCATCATATGTTATTTTGTGTGCTATGGGCTTACCGTACGGACGTGAAAATGACCACCGGTTTCACACCATTTCATCTAGTCCATTGGTTCGAGGCCACTCTTCCTATAGAGTGAGAAATCCTTACCTTACGCACCACAATTGAGCTATTACCCGACACTACTACAATGGAGCAGTGTTTGCTGCAGTTAGAGTCCCTGGATGAAGATCATCGATCTTCATTATAGAACAATGAGGCAGCCAAAATATGGTCAAAAATCACCTTTGATCGCCATGTCAACCTCCGCTCATTTCACGAAGGTGACCTTGTCCTTTCTTACGATATCGCTCATGATACCCTCAGTCATGGCAAATTCGAGTCACTATGGCATGGACCTTACATTATCCAACATTACCTCACCAAAGGCACATACATCATGGCTTCCCCTGAGGGCCTCTCTCTCAAAGAACCTGTCAATGGGTTGCACTTAAAGAAATTTTATGCATGAGCCTAGACATTCTACATTAGGTTATTTTATTTTATAGTGTTTTTAATCTTTTTTTCCATACCTCACGCCTAAACTATCATTTGTGTTATTGAAAAATGCCTCCTCCATCAGCCTACCACATCGGTTACACCGACGACGCCAGCCGTTGGAAACAAAATCTCGCTTCGGCTGCTTGGGCCCTCTATTCCCCCTCACATGAATTTCTCCACTCCAACGACATATGTTTGGGTTCAACAAACAACAACCAAGATGAGTACACTACTGTCATTGGTCTCCTCGATGATGCCAACCATCATCATATTCGTCACCTTAGCATCTTACTTGAATCTCAACTGGTCGTCCTCCAGCTCAACAATGTGTACCATGCGATCCTTGCCTCTTTCACAAATACCTGCAAGTTATAATTTTATCTCAACATTTTGATTTCATTACATTTACACATATTCCAAGACAATTTAATCACATTACAGATAACCTGGCTAACATTGTACTAGATTGGCATATATCACATAAAGACACCTTTACACACACATAAACAATCAAAATTCTGTCACAACATATAGATTAGACATCATACACAACATTAAACAATTCTCACACACATGTGAACATCACAATGACCCCAAAATGT
>ML801234.1:186284-198163 GCA_009831015.1 Picea engelmannii | reverse complement strand
CATCTATTTGAGGGCCTCAAGAGCCTTCCATTGGAGAAGGAAGGGACCCAAGTCCCCTTTCCCCTTTGTGTACCTCTGGATTTCACTAATCAGATCAGCCTATCTATTGGTGAACTTGTTCCATTGTCACTTGTTTTTATTTTTTATTTTTATGCTCATGTTGTTATTTAGTTCTAGTTTAATTCTTGTTAATACCATTACTGTTTTCTTTCTAACCTTTTGCATTACAGCTGTCATGACTAGGAGAGCCCAACTAGGCATGTAAGTGCTCACTTTTTGCTCACACATTGACGAAAAGAGCACGAACACACGTCATATCCCGTTTTGGAGTACCACTCCAACTTGTTTCTGACCATGGGAAACACTTCAAGAATGAGATATTCATCGAACTCTCATCTCGATTAGGCTTCTCTCACGAGTTTGCCTCACCATATTACCCTCAGTGAAATGGACAGGTCGAGGCAGTGAACAAAGTCCTCAAGACCATCTTACAGCGCACGGTTAATAAACATAAAACCAATTGGCATCATATGTTATTTTACGCGCTATGGGCTTATCGAACGGTAGTAAAGACCGCTACAGGTTTCACGCCATTTCATTTAGTCCATGGGGTCGAGGAAACTCTTCCCATCGAGTGCGAAATTCCCACCCTACGCACTGCAATTGAGCTTTTACCTGACACTGCTCCAATGGAGCAACGCTTGCTGAACATGGAGTCACTGGATGAAGATCATCGATCTTCATTACAGAACAATGAGGCATCTAAAAAATGATCCAAAGCTACCTTTGATCGCCATGTCAACCTTCGTTCATTCCGAGAAGGCGACCTCGTCTTGGCCTATGATATCGCTCATGATACCTTTGGCCACGAAAAATTTGAATCACTCTGGTATGGCCCTTACATTATCCAACATTGCCTCACCAAAGGTGCATACATCTTGGCCTCCCCCGAAGGCCTCTCGCTCAAGGAACCCGTCAATGGGTTGTATCTCAAGAAATTTTATGCTTAGAAGTAGTCATTCTACTTTAGGTTATTTTTTCTTTTTTAGTGTTTTTAATTTTTTTTCTCCTACCCTCTCGTCTAAACTATCCTTTGTGCTATTGACAGATGCTTCCTCCACTAGCCTACCACATTGGTTACACCGATGGCACCAGCCGTTGGACACCAAATCTCGCTTCGACGGCTTGGGCTCTATACACCCCCTCACATGAAATGCTACATTCAAGCGACATCTGTTTGGGACCAGCAACCAACAACCAAGCCGAATACACTGCGGTCATTGGCCTCCTGGCCGACGCCCAGTGTCATCATATTAGTCACCTTAGCGTCTTCCTCGACTCACAACTTTTCGTTCTCCAGCTCAACAATGTTTACCGTGTACGTGATCCATGCCTCTTTCACAAATACCTGCAGGTTAGACTGTTATCCCGACATTTTGATTCCATTACATTTACACATATTGCAAGAGAATTGAATCAAATAACAGATCAAATAGCTAACATGGTGTTAGATTGGCATATATCACATCAAGCTACACATACATAAACATCTCACAAATCCTGTCACAGCATATAGATAGAATAGACATCATCATCATCAACAACAAACACATATAGACAACATCAGGGTCGCAAAATATGTATACTCATATATATATATATATATCGGCCCATCAGGCCATCTGAATGTTTACATACAAAAAATACATGTATCTGTAGGCCAATGCAGCACCTCGGTACAAAAATTGGCTCACCAGCCTATCAACAAAAAGGTATACATCATACATCAATCAGGGTGCCTCTATCGCACCCCCACCTACTCCTCCCTCAGGAGGAGGTGGTGGCCCACCCCCACCTGCCCCAGGTGGTGGTGGTGGCACACCCACAGGACCCTCCTGCCCCAATGGCAGGCGTCCACTCGTCATCGCGGAAAGCACAACTGCTCGTCACACTATACCCCGCCATGGTGGCGGTACTCCTATACACTGCTCCAGGAACCCCTCGTCCTGGATGCGTATCCACACGCCCTCAGGCACGTCTTGTAACACCGTGTCTAGACAACAACATATATCATCAAAGTCAACTCCGGCCGCCGCCGGAGGAGCGTGTGATGGCCCCGCACCAGGGTCATCGAACCGACACCTCCTTGCTGCCCTCTCGGGCTCTGTTGGTCACCCCGCGGCCTCATCCCACCGACGTCTCTCTCCATGCGACAGTCTCTCCAGCTTTCGCTGGACCGACGCTCTCTGCATATCCACCTCGCACCCGTGAGGTGCAACATCTTCACATGCACAAAACAACAAACAAACGATCGTATCAACGTCTATATCACATATGAACTGATATCTCAAAAGATAACATAAATCAAAACCATACACAATACTCAACATACCTCGATGGTCAAAAACCTCCCCAGGAGGCAGTACCATGTCCGGGTCCCCCCGAAAGTCCACCCCAGCATAGGGGTACCGAAGTATCACCTGCGACATCTGCCACCATATCTGTGTCGCCTGCGCCGAAAAATAATAACCACCTTCACCATCACCGTGGCGAACCAAAACTGCAGACCACCGCCACAATCGCGGCTCTCGTGCCCCAGGCGCCTCTAGTAGAACCCTTGGGCGCAGCATCGGCACCCTCTCCAAAAACCAGGCTACCAGGATAGAACCAAACGCGAACTCTCCTGTACCTGTGGACCGACATCAATCCAACTACGCGATCATCCACGCATGTAGCGTCAGCCCCCATGCGAACCGCTCACGACCCACCACCACCCTCTCTAGCACTAGCAGCTAGCCACCACTAATTCGTTGGGTCACAAGTGACCCATACACACGAACAATCATCTTCACTATGCAATGATGCACCAGGGAGTCTATCGCGCTAATACTCACTACCATCCCAGACATGAAGTTCTCTCCTGAGCAATATCGCTCGGAGATCGTCACCAGGGTTGTATCCCTCGGCAGCATAGGCTCTGTCGGTAGAGGCGTTCCCCAGAAGGGGAGCCCAGTCAAAAAATATACATCCTCCACTGCAGTGAAGGGGATCTTCTCTCCTCGCATGAGGAAGTAGTGAAGCTTCGAACTCCACATCTGGAGCAAGAACTGCAGCAAGTACTCCTGTGCCCGTATCAACGGGCACTCAAATAACTTTAGCAACCCACAGGTTGCTAAAGTCGCTCGCACCTCTAGCTCTGCATTGGCCACAACATCTCGCAACTGGGCCCAATCTCGCTCTCGCCACCGCACAGCCATCGCCACTGCTGGCAACCTGCAATCAACACAGAGTCTTATATCAGCTCAGATACCCATCAACAACATCAAACAGACTTGTTTTCTACCCTTAAAAACTTGCCTCAAAGGCACGATTTTTTCACCCGCAGGCGTGCATACATGCACGCCTGTTCACTTTACAGGCATGCATCTATGCGTGCCTGTTCACTGCATAGGCACGCTTTTGAGCGCGCTTGTTCATCATACAGGCGCACACAAGTGCGCGCCTGTCAAACCCACAGGCGTGCACTTCTGCGTGCCTGTTCAACTGACAGGCGCGCCCCTAGGGCGCGCCTTAAATCCCCTCTCTCGCGCACCCATGCGCATATAAGCGATGGACAGGCGCACACGTATGCGCGCATTCCACCGAATTTCCCGCACATGTGGGCCCACACCCCAGAAAAATTCCCCTAATTACCCCGGTACGACCCACCATACCAGCTTTGCCCAAAAATTGAAAGCCTATTTCTATGCAGGATGATCAGAGCACTAACCTGATACTCGCAGAACGTCGATCGGATGCCTCATCCTCCCCAAATATCTCAATCTCCTCTGAAATCTGCTCGTCCAGTCACTGTTGTAGCAGGTACAAATGAGGTGGCAATGTGGGCCCTATAGCTATATATAGGCCTTTTTCCAAACTTCCACTCACCATTCCGGGAGCCCAAGGTGTCCATTTTTCAAACCGTCTTCAGCCACGGGATCAACATCCCGCCACCTACATCACAGCCGTCCCTGGGTCACTTTTCATCCTGAGCCCCCAGGGTGCCTTTTTTCATATCATGGTCAGGTACACATGCACATTGTCACATTTATATAATACATGCTCATATCTTTGATTCTCTTCAGATATTGTTCACTTTGGGTATTTGGTTGTTCTGTGTGCAGGTACTTGATCATCATCCCTCAAACATCGTTCCTTCAGGTATATATTTAGCATTGGCATGTAGTCTCTCCCACTGTATTTCATTTACATCTCCAGTCACACCCTCTGATATTGGCCTTTAGGATACCCATTCCCGGCTCTATAGTACTCACATCTCCATTTGTATCTTCGGTACTGTTACCCGGTAGCTTTCTTACCCACATGAGTTGTCCCATTCATAGCACCTTTTTGACACTCATGTTGTTCTTCATTACCCTTTAGGGATGGGATTCCCGATAGTCTTTCATCATGTTGCAGATCAACCACATACTTCTTCTCCTCATTTTTCTAGCTTCCCATATGGACTCCCAGATCATCACTTTATGGTTCTATTCTTTTTACCTACACCCCCGCAGGATCATGAACCCTCCATTTCATCCACCATCAGTTTTCCCATCTACAAACCTATCTTCATTTCACCTACCTCATACAGAAACTCACCAATGGGACCCCACCCTTCATCAGTTTTCCAAGAAATTTTTGCCCTCCCTGGGGCACTCATTTCACACTGGGGCACATGTTTCTGTATTTGTACATTTTTCCCCAAATTATTCATTATTTATTGTACAAAGGCCTTTATTTCCAGTCATTTTCTTTTGTCGTCACCGTTGGCGACTTGTTTCCTTTTTTGGCCACACGCAACCCATGTCACCCTTGGTTGGAGCATTGCTTCTCATCTACCCTTGCTGGCATCATCCATATCTTCAAAGTACTTCATAGGTCACTTGCCTCTACCCTCTGAATTTGTTCACCTTGTCCCGCCTCTGGCACAACTTATCCTCGGTCTTGGCATCCCCCTGACACTCGACCTTGTCACACGGTTGCGGCCACTCATTATATCATACACCCTCCAACCAAGGGCAGTCTTGAGTCTTCCAAAATTTTGAATTCTTCCATGTACCTCTGCCACTTCCACACCTTGGTAGATTCTATGAAGCCCTTTGCTTCTGGGAGTCGTGTTCCCCTTTTGTCGACAGCAACACACTTTTTCCAGAAGGGCGACAGTGTCTTGATTCTCATTCTCCATTTAATGAGAGATCTCGGACGACACAGGGTGAAACACCATTGTTCCCTGCTGTCGTTGGCCCCCATAACATTCGACGCCAACACTTTCTCATGTTATGGTGGGTCTTACTTTGCGACTATTGCAATTCTTTTTATCATTTGTCGAAGACCTCTGAACCTGTTAGGGCCATCAATGCCCACATCATCGTTGCTGCTTCTTACCGTGATCATTGCCTATTGTTCAGAGTATATTCCTTTGAATAATTGTCTTCTACCTTTCTCATCACCGCCCCTGAGGGCGCTTCAGTTATCTACACCAACACTTCCATCATCTTGTGTCAGAGTTACATAAAAAGAGCACGGGACATGCCCACCTCGTTTGTACATAGTTGTATATTGTTACGCACCTTCTGGAAGGTCGGGTTCTACCGGTTCCTTTCTTCTCCAACAGATTTCTCTACACGGTCCCACTATTTCTCTCTCTTACAACAACATTCTCAGTAGAAGAAACATTGATGGATTTCAGCTATACATTTTCTCCTAACCTCATCCATCAGGGGGCATCTGTTATCACTGAAATTTTGTCCGCACATGGCGACAAGAACTCAGCATTGTCAAACAGTAATGAAGTCATTCATGGCACTGGATTAGTTCCAAAACATTGTAAAAAGGTCAAAAACTATACAAAGTAACCAAAAATTGAAGGGTCCTTTACAAAAGTTAGGTGCACGCGCATATGCGTGGAACAAGAACGTACAATGCACGCACATGTGCATGATGCGCGACTGTTGGCACAAAAACCCGTGCACCTGCTAAATGGCGCATTTATGGAATTGGTCGGCCTCCCAACCACTTATGGATCAGCTCCCAATCCGATTTGACTCTCAAATCTGAGCTGAATCCACATGGTAAGCTGGTCAAAGACCTAATTAAGCCCTAAAGAGCCCCTTTTCACACTTCAAAGGAGTTACATAATCACCAAATGCTATGCTATAAAAAGCCATGAAGAAACATCATTTTCTCAAGGAATTTCATGTAATGTTATGCTGCTTAGATTTTTTTAAGGACTCACTCCTTGGAAATTACACATTAGCACCATTTCATTGAGCTATCCACCCCTCCATTGAGTGGATGTGCTAGGAGTTCTTTCACCATCATTCTCATTTTCTTATTGTAAGGAGAGCAAGTTTGTGAGGGCCTCAAGAGCCTTCCATTGGAGAAAGAAGTGACTCATAGTCCCCTTTCTTCATTGTTCTTTGATTTCATCAATTGATCAGCCTAAAAAAATTGGTTATATTGGTCTTGTTGTCTTTGTTATTTCTTTTTCCATATGCTCATAGTTTTAGTTTGTTTTAATTTAATTCTTGCTTATAGTTTTGTTTTTGTTTCTCTAACCCTTTCCTCTACAGCTGTCATGCTCAGCAAGACCCAACTGGGCATGTAAGAACCCTTTATTTGTTCACAAGGTGATGAATTGGGTGCAAACAAAAATCATTAACACCGTATCCAATAAACGTACACTTCTTGGATTTAGACTCAATCTTTGTTCTATTTTCTTTATCAATATTAACAAATGCTTAGCAACCGAAAGTTTTCAAAAATAATAGTTTACCTTTTTTCCTGTCCATTCCTCCTCTGGAATTCTACCATCCAAAGATCTTGAAGGTCCTCTGTTTATTAAATAAACAACAATATCTACAACATCTCCCAGAACTATAAGGGAAAACTAGCATGTAATCTCATACTCCTTGCACGCTCCATGATTGTCTTGTTCATCCTTTCTAACACACCATTTTCTTGTGGTGTTCTTGGTACTTTCTTCTCTCTACGAATCCCATGGTATGAATAGTAATAATCAAACTCCTTACTGCAATATTCACCTCCATTATTTGATCTAAGACACTTCAACCTTTTTCCTGTCTCATTCTCAACCAAAGCTTTCCATTTCTTAAAAGTATCAAAAACATCAGATTTTTGTTGAATGCAATAAACCCTAGTTTTTCTAGTTGCATCATCAATAAAAGTAATATAATAATGAGAGCCACCAAGATATGATACCTGAGATGGTCCCCATACATCTGTATGCACAATCTCTAACCTTTCACTCTTCTTTTCTTTTCCGACTCTGAGAAATCTAACTCTCTTATGTTTTCCATAAACACAATGCTCACAGAAGTCCAAATCAATTTGTTTAAGATCTGGAAACAAATTTCTTTTGTGAAGTATCTGCATCCCCTTCTCACTCATGTGTCCAAGACTATGATGCCACAATGTTGTATCCACTCCTGTAGAAGCTAAAGAGAT
This sequence comes from Picea engelmannii, assembly GCA_009831015.1. Classification (NCBI taxonomy): domain Eukaryota; kingdom Viridiplantae; phylum Streptophyta; class Pinopsida; order Pinales; family Pinaceae; genus Picea; species Picea engelmannii. The sequence continues at coordinate 190,654 of ML801234.1, read as the reverse complement.
AGAAGAGTCAGTATTACCAATACATAAATACAATGTACATACTTTCTCTCCTTTCGCTATCACCAATGATCCTTTGATGACCTTCCATGTCTTATCTGTAAATATGGATATACAACCTTCACTTTCCAACTGCCCTATTGAAATTATATTTTCCCTTAAATATGGAACATGTCTTACCTCTTTCAACAACCATTGGTTTCCATTGCGTTGATTTAGTTTTACCTTTCCCATTCCAACAATTTTGCATGGTGCATCATCACCCAAATGAACCTGTCCAAAATCACCTTGAACATAATCTAGAAAATGTTTCCTATGGTGTGTGGCATGAAATGAAGCCCCTGAATCTACTACCATAGACTAAAAAATATTATCTACAGAAAGAATCAAAGCATCTTGTAACACATCACATGTTACATTTGCTTCCTGATTTCTCTCCTGTTATCCATCTCTTTATTTCTTTGGAGCTCTGCAGTCTTTCTTTAGATGTCCTTTCTTCCCACAACTCCAACACTCTATCTTTCCAAGTCTGGATTTGGATCTACCCTTCCTAGAATTCCCACGGTTCCCAAAACCCTTTCCTCTATCCTTTTGTATTCCCCTGTTCTCCATGTTCAATGCATTTCCTGATGTCTCACTTCTTCTTTTCCATCGCATTTACTCACTAAGGATAACACCAACAACATCATCAAATTTTAAAGTATTTGAACTGGAGATAGAGTTACTTACAGCCATGACCAAGTCGTTCCATCTTTCTGGCAATGAGCATAAGATTAGAAAATCCCTGACCTCATCATCAAAGTCCACTTTTACAAAACTTAGTTGATTAGTAACTGTATTAAAATCATTTAAATGATCTGCAACAGACCCACCTTCCATCATCTTCATATTAAATAATCTCTTCATTAGAAATACCTTATTGGACGCCAAGGGGTTTTCATACAATTTTGCCAATGCATCCATCAAACCCTTTGTAGTCTTTTCTTTGGAAATATTGAAAGCCACCGATGTTGCAAGGCTCAGCCGTATCATTCCTAGAACCTTTCTGTCAAGAATCTCCCATTATTCATCCTTCGTAGTTGCCAAATTCTTTGTTATTCCACACAATGGTAGGAATAGATCCTTCTAATATAAATAGTCTTCCATCTGCATATTCCATAACTGGTAGTTTTGGCCGTTAAATTTCTTGACCCTAAACTTTCCATCTTCCAACATTTCTCCCACTCGAACCAGGAACCCTCTTTTCCTGGGAGTTACCTTTCGCTTTGATACTAGTTGTTAGAAAAATTGGACCGTGGAGCAATAAAATAAAACAACTGCGGAAAAAAAATACATAATCTACACAATACAATAGAGACGCAGATTTGCGTGGTTCACCTAGTGTGGGCTACGTCCACCAGAGAAATTTCCAGGTCCTTCCTTTATTATTATCTAGCATATGAAGGGATACAACCTACAGCAAACCCACTGTAAATTCCTCTTCTTTCTTTCACAATATCCTATCCCAGAATACAATATTTACCATCCACCATAGCCGCAATACATTTCCCTCATAAAAGAGGGTTTCCTTCTAGGGAAAAAATCCTAACATAATTTCTACCATTAGAATTGTGACCTTAGAATGAACAGTCTAGATTTACAATGAAATTACAATATACATTTACAAGTCAATTTTTACTTCGGGGGCTTCGCCCCCGAACCCACGCTGGGGGCCCGCTTGCCCCCAGACCCCCTAGTCGGGGGTATAGCCCCCCTAGACCCTGCATAGGGGGTACCCCGCTCTGCACTCCCCCGCATGGAAGAGTGTACATACTTTTGTGGTGTAAATACTTCATGGGGTATAAACACAGATGAAAGTAAAGGACCTCTGAATCAGGAAGATAATCTGGCTCCACAACCAACACCCTTCTCCCTCTAACGGGTCACTCTTGATACCCTCACTATCACTCTTTCTTACAATTGTACTCCCAGTAGAAGAAACATTGATGAATTTCATTTATTCGTATGCTCCTAACCTCATCCATCAGGAGGCATCTGTTATCACTAAAACTTGGTCCGCAAATGGTTACAGGAATCGAACATCTTCAAACATCTATGAGTCCACCCATGGACCAAAATTACCAAAATATCATTTCCAAAAGGTCCAAAACTATACAACCAGTTAGAAAATCAAGATGCGCTATGACTACACAGGGCGTGGGCGCACATGCGCCATTCAGAAATGCAGAAAAAGAGCACATGCGCAGGATGCGTGACTGTGGTGGCTAAAAGCCGCAAACACCTGCGAACGACACATTTATGAGATTGGTTGGCCTGCCACCCACTTTTGGTTCAGCTTCCAAGTTGATTTGACTTCAAAATATTGGCTGGATCTGACTGGGTGGCTGGTCAAAGACCTAAAGGTTCCCTAAATAACCCCTTTTCACACTAAAATATGGTTGCACAATAGCTCAAAGTGGTCCTATAAAACAAGGCCATGGGTGCACTACATTTTCAAGGAATTCATTTGCAAGGTTATGTTGTTGCTATTCTCTTGGGGAATCCTCTTTTCTCATAAAGAGAATACTAGCACCATTCCATATGGGCAATCCACATCACCTTTTGAGTGGGTTAGCTTGGGATTATTTCACCATTTCTTTCAAGTTTCAAATTTGTAAGAAGAGCTCAATTGTGGGGGTCCAAGATCCCTCCCTTGGAGGAAGAAGGGACCCTAAGACCTCTTTCTTCTTGGTGTTTTCTTTTCACTAATACAATCCTTTCCATTGGTGACATGATTCTTGTTTGTTTCTTGTTCTTATGTCCTTATGCTCAATAGTTTAGTTGTTCTTTCCTTTCTTAGTTTAATTCTTAGCTTAGTCTTTTATGTTTATTCTTCTAACCCTTTCCTTCACGGTTGTCTTGCTTAGCTGACCCAACTAAGCTTGTAAGCACCTCTATTTTTCTCATTCAGGTGAAAAAAGAGGTGCAACACTCATTGTACAAACCATTTTTAATTTTATGTCATATGTGGGTGTTTTTAGTCAAGTGGTTGAAGCTCGAAGAGAAGGCCCTGAGCCACTGATTAGGATCACCAAATCTACAATCAAAATAAAACAAATCAGGATGCAGAAAAGACACTGGAGAAGGAGATTCAAAGCAACAGATAGCTGGTTCTTGGCACCTCGTAAGGAGAGCACCATCCCCAAGTGGAGCCACTGTTATAACCCCTTGTTTCATAGGATGACCTGGTGATTCTAATCTCTTCTTATAGTTCCATAGTATTTTAAATAACATTTTATTCTGCAAATGATTTACAAAAGAAAAAAGAAAAAGAAAAAGAAATATAAAAAATTCAAAAGAGGGTATAAAAATAGAAAAGAAAAAATGATAAAACCCCATGAAATAAAATTGGTTTGATTCATACTATCTAACCATGATCAAAATATTTAATTTTATGCAGATAGGATAGTGAATAAATTTGGCTAAACAATTCAATCTTAGCCAAATTAGATAGGTTAGTGAATAATTTTGACCAAACAGTCAAATCTTGGTCAAATGTATTAGGTTAGATTAATTATTGATCCAACAGTTTAAGATGGGTCAATTTGCTAGGTAACTAGATTAGGATATAGGATTAGCATGTTTTATTTAAATAAAATTGATGAAAGGTTGATTAAATGTCTTTGATTTGAGTTAATTTTAGGTGTTTTTGACCCCTTGGTGACAAAATAAAGGAAGGGGAGCTAGCAAAGACCCATAAAATGTTTTATCCTAATTTTTGTGGTGATATGACAGTTTTGGCACTTTGTGACTAGAATGTGCACTAATCTTCGAACTCAATCAAAGCATGCTCAGATCTACGATCGACAACAAATATCTGTAATGTTTAAACCCATGAAGTAAAGCAATGCATATAGATTCTTAAGCAATACATAAATTAATCAATGGCTCATACACAGAGTACACAAAGATTTTATACCAGAAACCCTCAACCAGGAAAACCTTTCTTATATTCATTATATCGAATTTCACCATTCACCATACAATATATATAATTTTTTTAGGTATTTCGTAGATACCAAAACCCTAATCTCTTAATCCGGGATTAATTTACAAATCCTCTTAAAATAGCCAAATCTGCTAAAAATAACAAAAATTGCCCAAAAAGAAATTTTGGGGCACTGCCCTGAACACTACGCATAACCAGGGTGGGGCATACCTGGCCCCCCCTAGGAAAGTTCCCGTTGCACATAGAAGAGCTCTAGTGGTAGGGATCGTTAGACGCAGTTGTCATATCTGACACACCCCCACACACACACATGCAAAGAATATAACACATACCCAACAATATTGGACCCCCCTGACCTTTCTTCCTTTAACTGGGGGGGGTCCAA
>ML801234.1:161549-174428 GCA_009831015.1 Picea engelmannii | reverse complement strand
TACCTATGCACCTTTGATCCGAGCGCTCAAATCACGGTCGTTGGATAGATGCGTCTTCGATTCTGAACCCCCCCTTCCGCTTAAAGGTAGAAAGGCGGGGGGGGTCCGGAATCACCCTGCGTGCCATTGATCTGGGTGCTTCGATCACAACCATTGAAGAAGTGTGCCCTCAATTCCGTACCCCCCCCTCCTCTTAAAGGTAGAAAGGTGGGGGGGCTTCAGAATCCTTTGTGCACCGTTGATCCGGGCGCACGAATTTCTGCCGTCCAAACTTGCTTGCCACTTACCATAGGTGCATTTTGATTCTAGTACTTAGGGTAAGTGGGTTTTTAACCCACTCCTTTGCATTCTAACCCACCTTACAAGTAATGTCGCTAACAAGTTGGCATTCAACCATTTCAGCCCTGGTCAATTTTTGGATCTTTAGTGGAGCAGAGGGAGTAGTGGGATTTTCTGGCTTAGTGCGAGGAATAAAGGAGGGTTTCCTCTTTTGAGAAGATAAAACCTATTGTGTTTCTTTATCTCTTTTAGTATCCTCCACCCAACTATGAGGCCGATCCATGAGGACATGAACATGAATATCATCCTTTAGGCCATTGATAAAACATTCTCGAAAAAAGGCATCATACATGCCCTTTGTTCGAAAAGCCAGGCACTCAAAAGTAGCTATAAAGTCTTCCACTATTATAGATTGTTTCAACTTTTTCTAATGGCCTAAATGGTTGGTGTCAGTGTCAAAGAGTTCATAAAGCTCTACCACAAAGTGTGTCCAAGCAATATACCCTTGGTGGGAATTTTTTCTCCATTTCCACCATTGCTAATGTTATTGATCTAGATGGAGAACACCATACCATGGTTTGGCCAACTCATCTGTAATGTTGTATAAAGAGAAATAATGTTTCATTTGGGTTACCCAACTAGTGGGATTCGAGCCATAAAATTTGGTCACACCCACTCGTGGAAGGCGTAGGTCACGTTGAAAGTGATGGGGCTGAAAATTATGGGAATGAGAGGAAGTTTCATCTTCGGTATCTGGAGGTGGGTCAAATAAAGGGTTATCTGCAGGGATATACAGCTTGGTGTAGATCATCGAAACGACAGATTCAAGCTGGGTAGTCATGTATTATTTGAGTTCCTCGATTGAGGCAATGATGGAGAACTTCATTGTGGTATTGATGGTGGAAGCATTGGCACTGAGTTGTTTCACCTCTTTTTGGGTCTCTGTGAAATTAGATTGCAAGGTATTGAAGCGAGCTTCTAAATCTTAGCTACGGGTATGGGACATGATGATGAGGGAACCGAAACGGGGTAGGTGGGGTCCAAATTTTTGCTGAAATATGATATGTATGAATGTGATAAGGGAAAAGAGATAAATCCAATGGAATAGGTCTCAAATAATGGTGTAGTGATGAAATTCCCAAATGCTTAACCATGAATAAATGTGTAGTGATTTGGGAACCCAAACATAGTTGTGAGACAATAGATCTTGTCTGTTTTAATTTTTTTGTTTCTGTCCCCAAGGGTTAGCTATTCAAGGGTTCTACAGACAAGGGTTTTCCCTGTGCTATAGCTCTCTGATATATGTGAGGGGTCCAATAGTAGTACTCATCCCAATATCCTAGGGCACTAACTAAGGAGGCTAGAATGTGCCCTTAGTCATACTACCCGACTACCCAGGTACTAGAGAGTATCTTCCCAAGTGTTGTTCTTGGTGGAACTATAGAATTTAGGCAACCAATCAGTTTATCGAAAGAGAGTTTCAGGAATTCTAGGCCGATCCATACACAAGTGTTGTCTAATGTGCTACCACTCGAAGGGGTACCAACAGGGGTTACAAGAGTGACCAATAGATGTGCGCTTAATTACCACTTGTATTTCCTGCATGTATGAATCCCTCAACTGTAGGTTTATGCACATAATGAAAAATCTATGTGGCTTAAAGATGTTAGAATATGTCTCTACCCTGAAAAAAAATTAACCCACAATTTCTGCCGATAAAAGTGCTTTGATACCACTTGTAATATTCCAGATATAAAAAGTATGTAGAATAGAAATAAAATGCTAGAAATGGAAGATAAACAACAATATAACCAGAACAACACCACAATAACACTGAAATGATATCAAAATAACACCAGAAAGAGCACTTTGATTCTGAGAGCAATGTCCATAGGCCTCTTCAAGGGGGAAACCTCCATTCGAGAAGAGCTCTATTACAATAATATCCAAGCTAGGGTTCTCATACCCTCGAATCCTATTTATACTAAATATCTCTATCAATAGAACCATCTAGAGGAAGATCCTTCTAGAAGAGGAAGCTTCTTTTAGGTCTTCTTACATTCAACTTAATCTACTTTATTGCAAGGCCTTATTAATATTGACCTTTATTACATTAGAATACATTGTTCTACCTATGTGAGGGGTTAGGTCCCTGACATCTATTGTGTCTTCATCTAGTGAAACTCTGTTAACCATCACCCCAAAAACAATAAATCAAATGTTGTATATACACAGAACCGATTCCGCCCCTCCCTTCTCCATTGAAATCTTGATTGAGCTCTACCAAAAACTATCATTCCCACAAAATGATCAAATATTTTGACTTTTCCTACCTGAAAACGCATAGTTACCTAAAAAGAATCCCCCATATCATTCTTCCATATTCTCAGTCAAAGGTGATCAGATCATTTCTTCCCTATGTTTCTTGCTAGGTTACTATTCTGATGAATGGGTAGATGAACCCATTCTAGGCTTCCTGTCCATTTTCTCCACTAAAGAAAAGGAAACAATTCAATTTGACTATAGCCAGTTTCTAGAAGACAATATCCATGCACAAATTTTCAAGTTTTCCACAGAGGGTATTTTCAGGTATTCTTCAATATTGGTGTACCTGTTACTTTTCTTCCAAGCAAACAATTTCTCCTTCTCCCTCCAGAAGTTGGATCAAGATGGTAACCCTCAACCTGTGACCTCCTGGACATCAATAGTGAGGAATAACTCATCTGATTTCAACTTCAAACATTTCATTGACCAATTCTACCATCCAGTGGTATGCATGCTCAATGGAAGAACACAACCAAGAATAAATGAGGAAGTTCAGAGAATTCTTCACCTGTCATACCTAGCTAAAACATGAGACTAGTACCTTTACTAGGACCATAACAAAATCAGGTTTTATGAGTGTGAATTACCTCCTTACAATCTTCCAAAGTACTTTCCTGTTAGAATATTCACCTTGGAATACATCAAATAGATGATCAATTCTGATGATATCCACTTTGTGGCATTCAAGAAGAAGCAATAGCTCAAGATCAAAGGCCAGATAGGTTCATTCAAATGCAACAACATAGATGCAGGGGAAGAAGACAATAATCTATTAAAGGAAATGAAGTTCAACCTAAGCTTCCCATGGAATTATGACCCCTGTGGTGTTATAGCAGAAACCAAGATTAAAAACAAAATATGTCCTTATGTTCATGTGCCAAAGCCTGAAATTGAAAGGTTCATGAATCAGACAGAGTGGCAGGAAAATACTTTGCTAGATATATAACAACAATCTTCACCTACAAACATTTCACATACCAACACTCCATAGGTATTGTTGGAGCCGGAAGTCACTCCTGGATTGCTTGCAGGAGCAGAGCCCGACGCCCATCAGTTTAATGTCATGATTTGTTTTAAAGAGGTGATTGAATGGAGGAAAACTTAGAACAATATCATCTCAACTCAGAAACTAGGCCAGGCATACATGAACGAATGAGGTCTTGATAAACTTCAAATGGTGAGTTGCAATAAAGGGTGAGTAGGGGGAAGACTTGCATGAGAAGAGTGTGAAGGTCTATCATAAACATCAGGTTTGTAATAGACTGGAGAAGAAGGCATCCGAACACAAAATCCTTTTATATTCAAACACAGAAAACCAGAGAATACAATAATGTCACAACAAATCCTTTATCATAGAAACATTGCAATAATCCACGCGAATCCTTCGACTGTGAACTCTCTGGCATGAGATGAAACATAGATGAAAAGGAGAACTGTTTGTCATAAACCAAGAAGTCTCAAACACAGAGGCATAACTAGGAAACCAGAATGTTTGCTGAAACCTTTACAGTTGGGAGCTTAGCTCTACCATCGATAGATACAAAAATGGTGAAAATGCCTTCATATACTCAGAACAACAATCGGTAGCGAAATCAAGACACTGCATTGAAGGCTTTGCGTCTGCATGGCTTTTTGACAGTCAACCTCTGAAGGGTCGTGCAACTTAAGTCAGACGCAATCTAATTCTTTGACAGTTCCAACAGCGAATCGACATGCCTTTAATTCATGGCTGTGCTTTCCCATTATGGCGGAGGCGATATCTAACCACCACCAACCGCTTCAATAACTGCTTCATCGGGATTGAGGATGGCTCGGCCAACTCGGCACCTTTGGGATGTGGAGAGCCTCTTGCGCTGCCCCCTGGAATAACTGACTGGCTTGATGAATAGGCATGGAGGCCAGTGCGGAAGGTGGGACACGAGAACGGATTGATGGCATCGAAACTATGAGGACGCGAAAGAAGTGGCGAGGTGTGAGAAGGGCGACAGAGGAGGGCACATGGTGGAAGACAACAGGTGGAAAGGGGGGGCAGACGAGAGATAATGGGCTTGCTCCTTGTCGATAGGCTGACGTGAAAAGGAGCGGGGCACATGGCAAGCGATGGGTGGATGATGAAAAGGAGGGATGGACCACGTGGATCAAAAAGGGGAGGTGGATGGATGACACATGGCAGCAGGAGAAAGGTGGCTCTAGAAGGTGACATGACGGGAGAAGGGCCCATGCAGGATAAACACAGAGAAACTGAGAATGATGGGAGCATGCAAGCACCGTTGATCCGGGCACTAAGATCACAGCCGTCAGAGAGTTGCGTCCGCGATTCCGGACCACCCCCCCCTCCGCTTAAAGGTAGAAAGGCATGGGGGTTCTGGAATTGCCTTTATCACCGTTGATCTGGGTGCGTTGATCTGGACCGTTGAAGAGACGCGCTCGCGATTCCGGACCCCCCCCCCCCGCTTAAAGGTTGAAAGGCGGGGGGGGTCCGGNTCGTTGATCCAGGCGCACGAATTGTTGCCGCTCAAACTTGCTCGTTGCTTACCATGGGCGCATTATCACCCAAAACTTAGGACAAGTGGGTTTTAACCCATTCTTTTTCATTCTAACCCCCTTACAAGAAATATCGTTAACATTTGGCTCCATGGGGGATAGAGTCATCCCTGTGATGCTCTAAGAACACTTTTGCAGATTCAGTTCCTTTGTTGTTGGCCTATGGAGTCATTTATTAGTCCAGAAAACAAAACAGAAACAATATTTACAAAACAAAAAAAAAAGAGCCGACTGCGGCTCACAAAAAACATTTTTTCAAGAAATGCCCATTTACTGGGCTGCTAAAAACTTCTTTGCCTTCCAGATCCTCCAACCTGTAAGTATTGTTTGAAAATACTTCAAGGATCTTGAAAGGCCCAAACCAGAGGGCATCAAACTTGCCATGCTTGCCCCTGTCCTGCCTAGGTGCGTCCCACTTGAGTACCAGGTCACCCTGCCTGAACTCTTTCTTTCTGTTCTTCTTGTCAAAAGCCTGTTTGATCTTCTGCTGATGATTGCAGGCTCTATCCATGACCTGTTCTCTGATCTGCTGTACCTCCACCATCTGATAAATCCTTCTGAGAACATGGTTTGATTCCCCTTCAAAGTCCTGGAGGAGATTTGCCACAGGTATGGCGAGTTGAGTGGGGAAAACGACCTCTATTCCATAAACAATTTGGAAAGGAGAGACGCCCAGGGATTTCTTAGTTGTCACGCGATCAGCCCAGAGAGAAAATTTGAGCTTTGAGTCCTAGGCCCTTTCATTGTCCTCCAGTAGTTTCTTAATAAGCTTGATCAAACTTTTATTGGAGGAATCTGCCAATCCATTTCCTTGAGGATAGTAGGGAGTGGAGTGAATTAGTGAAATCTCAAAACGTTCACAGAACTTGACCAGAGGCTTAGACCAAAAAGGGGCGGCATTGTCAGTGACAATTTTGCTAGGGCAGCCAAATCTAGCTATGATATCTTCCAGGAAGATGATAATCACTTTGTGAGAAGTGATTCTAGTGGGGACAACTTCTATCCATTTGGTGAAGTAGTCGGTTGCAGTCAAAATCCACCTGTGCTGGCCACTTGAGGGAGGATGAATTTCTCCGATAAATTCCAATCCCCACTGCTGAAATGGTGCTAAAACTACTACAGGCTTTAATGGTAGGGATTTGAGCTGCTGCTTCCCTGAGAACTTCTGACATTTGATGCAAGCCCTGATTTCCCTACAGACATCAGGAAATAAGGTGGGCCAGTAATACCCAGCTCGGAGGATCTTGTGAGCTGTGGTCTTCCAAAAATGATGACCTCCACAGAGACCGCTACGGAAATTGAACATAACCTTCTGGGCCTGCTGTGGGTCCAGACACCTCAGTAATACCCCCAGAGGGTCTTTCCAATACAAGGCCTGGTTTATGAGGAAATACCTGATATCTTTGAGCTTTAAAGCTCTTGCCTTGCTTTTTTCCATCCCATCAGGAGGCCTCAATTCCTGCAAAAAATACAAGATATCCTTGTACCAGGGGCATGCTGCTAGTGGAAAATATCTTTGGGAACTCCTGTTGGATGACTCAGCTTGCTCGTTGATGAAATTGATTCCCAAGGCTCTGCAATTTGATTTAGCCAGCAGCTTGGCCAAACCCTGCCCCTTTATCAGCTTAGTGGGTTTAATCTCCAGATCAAATTCTAGGATCTTGGCGATCCATTTACCTCTCCTCCCATCTATGTCAGGCTGTATAAGGATGTCCTTCATAGAGGTTGAAGGGACATATGCAGTGATTTTTGAGTGCAAGACATAGATCCTGAAAGCTTTGAGGGCTTTCACCAGGGCATATGCCTGCTTCTCCATGATCTCGTACCGGAGCTCTACATCTCTCAATGCTTTGCTAAAGAAGGAAATAGGCTGCTCTTTCCCTTGGTCATTTTTCTGCAATAAGACTGCTTCTACTGTATCACAAGAGGCAAAAGAAAATATCAGAAAACCTTTGGAAAAATCGGGACTGATTAGCACAGGTGCCTCAGTCAACGCCTTCTTTATTTGGACAAAAGATTCCCTGGGTTCAGCAGTCCATTTCACTTCATTTGCCTTCTTGAGCATGGCTCTGATGTGTTTCACCAACTCAGCAAAATTTGAGACAAACCTCCTCAGAAAATTAATCCTTCCCAAAAATGCCTGAACGTCTTTCTTTGATCTGGGAAGTGACAGAGCCTGAATTGCTTCTACCCTGTCAGGATCAATTCTCACTCCTTCTGCTGATACTACATGGCCTAATAGTTTTCCCTCTTTCATAGCAAACAACAATTTCTTAGGGTTTAAATATAGGCCATACCTCCGACACTTTTGGAAAACCTTCTTCAAGTGGTAGCGGTGCTCTTTATCAGTCTTGGAAAAGACTATTATGTCATCTAGGTAAATCACCACAAATTTATATTTTTCCCCTATGAAGGCTATGTCCATGGCTCGCTGAAATGTTGCTCCCGCATTCATCAGTCTGAAAGGCATATTGACATACATGAATGTGCCCCAAGGAGTGGTGAAGGCTATTTTTTCTCTGTCCTCAGGCATGACTGATATCTGATTGTAACCAGAAAAGCCATCAATCATAGATATTCTGGATGCGCCAGTGACCTTCTGCAATATATGCTCCATGTTGGGCAGGGGATAATTGTCTTTCCTTGAGCTCCTGTTCAGGTTCCTGAAATTGACACAGAGTCATATTTCTCCATTCTTCTTCCTCACTGGGACAAAATTAGCCACCCAGTCGGAGTATCTTAAGGGGACAATGATCTGGGCATCCAACAGCTTCTTCACTTCCCTCTCCATGATAGGTAGCAGCATGGGATTTATTTGTCTTAGCTTCTGCTTGAATGGTCGAGCCTATTCTTTCAGTGGGATATTTTTCTCAATAAATGATGTGTCATACATCTTGAGGTCTTCGTAGGTCCATGCAAACACATCAGAAAACTCCCTTAGCAACTCAGTATATTTGGCCCTCTGCTCCTCGGTTAAACTCCTTGACAACTTAACAAACTTAGGCTCCTCTAGTGTGCCTATGTTGCATTCAGCTGTGTCAGTATCATCACCCGAGACTCTACCCTTTACTGCCACATCATTCCCATCAAACAACCTTTCTAATGGGATTAGTCCTCTCGGTATGTGGTTGCTTGGTAGATGTATAATCTCGTGGTCAGCAATTGTTTCCAAAAACTCCCCAGGGTGATGGTCATTTTCCACGTCAGGGTCCTCATCTATGTACAACGCAGAAAATTCATCGATGGATTGAAGAAACTTTTTGATCTCCTGATCATCCTCAAACACCCTCCAATGCTTGACATTGTCTGGTACAGAGGGTCTGTATTTTATTTCGACATCGGACTTGACAGTGGGCAACACAGGAACTTCGAGCAAACTAGCTGAGAAGGCTAAAAACTCGGCTGGAGCGTTTTCTTCCCTTGGAATGAAAGAGATGTTGAAAGCCAAGAAGGATTTATCAACTAGGTCCCATACCTCGTTTCTGTAATTCTTGAGTCGAGGGTCCTTAGCCTGATAAACCTTTTTGACCTGCTGGACAATCAATTCTGCATCTCCAAACACAACCATCTCCTTAATTTCCATTTCCTTTGCAGCTCTTAATCCAAGAACCAGAGCTTCATACTCTGCCACGTTGTTGGTGACTTCAAATTCCATCTTGTATGATAGAGATATGGTCTCTTGACAAGGGGACACGAGTACTACCCCGGCGCCTGCACCCATACTGGAAGAAGCTCCATCAAAGAACATTTTCCAAACAGTGGTGGTTGGAGGGGACCTCTCTTGATTAAGAATGGGCTTCTTTCTGATCTACAAAGGGGCCTCAGGAGTCTTAGTGACCTGTAACAAGCTAGACCCTAAGTCAGTGTCTAGTGAAAAAATGGGGTGATTAGTGGGGTTCGCTTCGTCATTGACTATGTAGGCTAGTTGGGCTTCTCTGTACAATCTCCTGTGTTCCCCTCCAAAGACCGGAATGGTGGCATATGTGAGATCCATCTGTAACGTCCCTCCAAGTTTCTTAATCCAAGACCTTGAAAACAGCATGCCAAACTTGGGGGGAACGTCAGCTACCACAATATCCATGACCATGCTCTTCATGGGTAGCTGAAACAAAGAGACTACTAGGTCCTTGATGACTCCCAAACATTGCACTCTCCTGGAGTCAAAAGAATAGAGGTCATGATAGGCTCGGGTGACTTCCAGTCCTAATTATTCCATGACATCTTTGGGCATGAGTTTATGAGAGGCTCCTGAATCCATCAAACAATTGTGCAGTACTTTGTCATGTATGTTCAGAGAGGTGTAGAAGGGAGGGGATGAGTCATCTTTGTTTTCTACCATGGGGCCTAGGACAACTGTTGGATTTTCATCTTGGAGGTTTACGAAGTCTGTGGAAGGGCATGAGGCTTCATATTTCAAAAGGTCAGAGAAGGGCTTTTTGAATTCACCATGTTTAATTAACTCAGTGAGTGGCACAGGAATTCTGATCTTTTGAATCTCGTGCTCGAAATTAAAAGAAGATGTAAGCTTTGGAATTTCACTAATTTCAAGAACATGATTTTGGACAATGGGAGAGAGGGGTTGGGCCTTCTTACCTCTATAACTGTCTGCTACCTCATTAGCAGGCTTCTCTGCTCTAGTAGACTACTCCGGAGCATCAGATGTTGTTTCCCTTTTATCGGATCTCAGGTTATACCTGCCTCGGCCACCGCCAGCCTTGTCTCCTTTGCTTAGTTCATTTAGCTGATTGTCCATGAGAGACTCCTCGTATGCCGATTGAGTTAGATGAGGGAAAGGAGGAGTGACTTCTAAGCAGTGGATTTTAGGCTCAGGCTCGTCTGTCTCCCCTTCCTCTTCATCAGCAACAAAATTGTTCTAAAAGGGAGCCTGAATTCTTTGGTCATCCCTGTCTCTTCCTTTCTCTCTGTGTATAGTTGGGGGAGCAACATAATTTGGCCTTCTGAAACCTCCTTTGTTCTCAATGCTCTGAGGGCCCCTGTTCACCTACTTCCTTTCCACCTTCAATCTCTCCATCTCTTCCTTCAGGAATTTCATCACTTGGGTTAGCTCATTTACTTGAGGGTGGGGCAGTGATGGGCCAGAAGTTGAGGCTTCTGATTTTCCCTTTCTTCTGTCTTCATTGGCCTTGTTCCTTAGTCTATCAGCTGCTAATATGTTGGATTCCACTTCTATAGCTGCATCTTTCATTTGAGCTAAGGAAGAGGCTCTTCTTTCTCTTAATAAAAGACAGAAATCAGGGTCAAATGCACCAGCATAGGAAATCTGAGCAGAGGCTTCAGAGGGCTTTACCTCTACAGGAATATTGTTATACATCTTATTGAATCTTTTGGAGAAGTCAGAGACAGATTCTCCTTCCATTTTCTTCAGGGACCCAAACTCTATCATGTAATATATGTAATCTTTCCTATCTCCCCACTTCCTTAGGAAAACATTATCTAGGGCTTCAATGCCATCAATAGATCCAGGGGCCAATCCTCTAAACCATTTCCTCACCTCGCCATCCAGGCTCTAGACAAAGACTCTCATCTAGACATCTTCATTTTCAATGTTGAGGTTGTCTGAATAATTGTAGAAAGCAGCTAGGTGCTCTTCTGCAGTTATGTCTCCTTCCCCGATGAACTTAGGCATGTATTTCAAATAGTCTCCAGCAGGGAGAGGATTCATGGGATGGGGTAGGATTAAGGGAGCATATCTAGCAGCGACTATGGAATCCATTCTATTCAGAGGGGGATTAGCACTAGCCATAGGAGTATTCGGAAGCAGAGAACTTGGAGGAGATGGAGTGTGGACAGGAGATGTCAGAAAAGAGTTTCTTGAAGGAGACGATGGAGGAAACAAAGAGAGAGCTAAGGGAACTGAATGTGCAGATGCTTCTCTCTGTGCAGTAGTAGCAATAAAAGGAGGGGTGGTGATATCTTCAAAGGCCTGAGGTCTGTATTGAGGCACAACTTCCAGGGAGGGGGGAGTGACAAGGATCTCTCTTTCTGATACCAGACCAGGAGGAGAAAACTCAGCAGGAACACTCCCAAAATTCAGGAAACGGGAAACCTCAGAGGAAGTACGACTAGGAAGCTAAGAATAAGAAAATGGATTTTTCACAGAAGGGGTTGGCGTATTACCTGTTTTGGTGATGGAATTTTCTTTTGCAGAGCTCTTTCCCTTTCTGCGCACCGCTTCCGAGTCGGCTTCTGGTGTGGCTAAAGGTAAGTGTGGATTAGACCTCGTGTGTCTGCCTCTCGAAGCCACAATTGATAGAACAGGTTCTCCCCAGCGAATTCGTCACAATGGAGTCGCCAGGTGTACAGTAGCAATCTTCAAGTTCTGATATCTGATGCACCTTCAGAATCAATTGATCTTTGTCGTTCAATCCCGGGGAAAATATTCAACTTCGTCCCCGGCAACGGTGCCAGAAATGTTGGAGCTGGAAGTCACTCCTGGATTGCTTGCAGGAGTATAGCTTGACGCCCATCAGTTTAATGTCACAATTTGTTTTAAAGAGGTGATCGAATGGAGGAAAACTCATAACAATGTCGTCTCAACTCAGAAACTAGGCCAGGCATACATGAATGAATGAGGTCTTGATAAACTTCAAATAGTGAGTTGTAATAAAGGGTGAGTAGGGGGAAGACTTGCATGAGAAGAGTGCAAAGGTCTATCATAAACATCAGGTTTGTAATAGACTAGAGAAGAAGGCATCCGAACACAAAATCCTTTTATATTCAAACACAGAAAACCAAAGAATACAATAATGTCACAACAAATCCTTTATCATAGAAAAATTGCAATAATCCACGTGAATCATTCGACTGTGAACTCTCTGGCATGAGATGAAACATAGATGAAAAGGAGAACTATTTGTCATAAACCAAGAAGTCTCAAACACAGAGGCATAACCAGGAAACCAGAATGTTTGCTGAAACCTTTACAGTTGGGAGCTTAGCTCTACCATCGATAGATACAAAAATGGAGAAAACGCCTTCATATACTTAGAACAACAATCAACAGCGAAATCAAGACACTGCATTGAAGGCTTTACGTCTGCATGGATTTATGACAGTCAACCTCTGAATGGTCATGCAACTTAAGTCAGATGCAATTTAATTCTTTGACAGTTCCAACGGCGAATTGACGTGCCTTTAATTCATGGCCGTTCTTTCCCATTATGGCGGAGGCGATATCTAACCACCACCAACTGCTTCAATAACTGCTTCATCGGGATTGAGGATGGCCCGACCAACTCGGCACCTTCGGGACGTGGAGAGCCTCCTGCGCTGCCACTTGGAATAACTAACTGGCTTGACGAATAGGCGTGGAGGATAGCACGGAAGGTGGGACAAGGGAATGGAGTGATGGCGTCGAAACTGTGAGGACGCGAAAGAAGTGGCGAGGTGTGAGAAGGGTGACAGAGGAGGGCACATGGCAGAAGACAACAGGCAGAAAGGGGGGGCATACAAGAGATAATGGGCTTGCTCTTTGTCGATAGGTTGACGTGGAAAGGATCGGGACACATGGCAAGCGACGGGTGGATGATGAAAAGGAGGGATGGAGCATGCAGATCAAAAAGGGGAGGTGGATGGATGACACATGGCAGCAGGAGAAAGGTGGCTCTGGAAGGTGATATGATGGGAGAAGATCCCATGTAGGCTAAACACAGAGCAACTGAGAATGATGGGAGCGTGTGAGCACCGTTGATCCAGGCTCTAATATCATAG
>ML801234.1:146080-161466 GCA_009831015.1 Picea engelmannii | reverse complement strand
ATCCGGGCGCGCTGATGTGGACCATTGAAGAGATGCACCTGTGATTCCGGACCCCCCCCCCCGCTTAAAGGTCGAAAGGCGGGGGGGTACGGAATTCTATATGCGTCGTTGATCCGGGCGCGCGAATCGCTGCCGCTCGAAATTGCTCGTTACTTACCACGGGCGCATTATCACCCAAAACTTAGGACAAGTGGGTTTTAGCCCATTCTTTTGCATTATAACCCCCTTACAAGAAATATCATTAACAGGTACAAGTAGATAAGAGAGATATGAAATAAATCTCTCCTTCAGTCACAGAAGTATCAACAGAGGATTTCCAAGTTTACAGAAAGATGACCAAAACCATCCATACACCTGATAGGTCTAAAGAAGAAGAAACTCAGTCCACCATAGTTATGGAAGGATCACATTCATCACTCTTATTAGGAATCTATCATATAATGTCCACTTCCTCATCGAGGAAACAAACAGATACCACATTGTCAATTAAGCCCTCACAAGAGCTTGCAGGACTTAATATCTTTGAGAACTATAACTTGATCAAAATGAAGAATGAGTTGCTGACGAACAACACCTATGCATAGTTTTGGAAGCAGACATTAACATCACATCACAAGTTACTATCTACCTTTGACACAGAGAAAGGAAGGATGCACATGGCATTCTTGCAAGGACAGGTTCCCAATTCCAAGGAAATTTTTTATTACAAGAGGGAAACATTTGAATTTGATGTAAAAGAGGTGCATACAACTTATCAAATGGATATGAACATACAAACTAGAAATGATTTTCTCCACCCTAGAAAATACCTCCATGACTGCTGCAAATTGCAGGTCTCTTTAAACAATGTCCAGTCTCAGCTAAAGATGGAAAAGATATCTTCTCTAGCCAAGGATAATAAGATAAAATATCTAGAGGAGATGGTATTGAAAATTGGATATGATCCATCAAATGTTAAAGAAGCCAAGGAAGTACTAAAGAAGAAAAATGTTGACATAGCATCTTTGAGGAAACAACTGAAACTCCCAGCCACTAAAGATTAACAAGCAAAGGAAATGGCTGAGAGTGAAGGCCACAAAGAGGATATGTTGAAACTGATAATGGAGAAGAATGCTTATATTAAGGAGATGGAGGCCAATCTAGATAAGTTGGTCAAAGAGAAAGAACAGAGTGTCCCTATTGGCATAGGGGAAGACCCAGGGTTCAACACTTCAACAACACACTAACAAAAACCTAACTACTGACCCTTTAGGCAACACCTGCGAAGAAGATGCAGTCTCACCTGAGGTAGAAGCAGGGAGGGTTGCAGGACTCAAGTATCTACAACCTAGCTGGGACACAGATCTGTGATCATGATACCTAACAGAGCACTTAGCCAATAGTATGAATTCAATTATGATTCTTATTCACATCACATATTAACCCTAATTTTATATCAACGCAATAGTAACCAAGATTTAAGAACATCTAATCCTTAACACATAGCGTCAGAGCAGATCTAACATTCATTCATATATAAAGAACTAAGAATCAATGAATCAGTCTATCAGGCATCAATATTAAGCACATAAACACATAAACACCATGAATAACATGACACAAAGCACAATAACATGGGATATACATGGTTCACCCTAGTGTGGGGTTACGTCCACCAACTCTTCTCTTTTTTATTAGTCTCTTTCAATCTCCTTACAGGTACCCAACTACAGAGACAACTCCACATAGGACAAGAGATATGCATGCACCTCGCTAGATCCTCCTTTCTAGAGTTATCTCATGGCACAAAGCCAAATAAAACCACTTGCACTTAGCTTTGTAAGTCTCACATACAGTATGCACAAAGCATTCACAACTATTCACACTTAGCAACCTGTTGGCAACCCTGCATAATTTTCTCTTTTAAAGTAATAAATGAAAATTCCTATAGTTGGATATGCCTCATCCTATAAATATTGTTATTTGAAGGTGACTATTCGGTTGAAAAGAGTATGTTTTGATTGTTCCTATTTATATTTTATCTTATGTTTTCCGTGCTTCATTCATGACTGAAAGCATGAATGAATCATTAAAACTTATAATCGTATTGCAATTGTATCTAAGGCTTAGTCTTTAGAAGGGTCAATCCGGTTATCAATTCTTTAATGAATGTTCTTTTGGTTTGAAGATTATCATATATCAATGAAACATTTGTTTTGAGTTTCTCTTAGACTGTAAGGTTATATTTTGGAGCCTTTGTATACCAAACATTGATTGGCAAATGGATTACAGGCTTATTTAATTTTAAGTTCTTCGTAAATCAATTTTGATTTTAATTTTTCGATGTGCTTTTGGCTTGCAAAACACACCTTCTCCTAACCTTTGAAAATCAACTTCACCCATAACATGTCATGGGAATTAATCACACCACGATCATGCTCCATACCTCATTTTAGCTGGCAGGTAGAAGTGACAGGCCTCTCATGACAGACCGAGGTCTGATGTTACACTCTGTACCCAAATCATTCATGAACAGAAATGCCCAAAGTTTGTGTGTGAAACCCTTATGCTTGCATTATGGTCACGCTGGTATAATTGCTCATTTTTCTCCTTTTTTTTTTGGCTCAGAGTACCCTCTGTTGTTGCTGCCTCTTAATCCCATAGTGAATTCGAGTCTCTCTTGTAACCCTTTGTTCAAACCCTTATGGCCCTTGTCGTCATAATTGAGCCAAATGGCCCCCAAACTTTGCTACTGTATGATGATGCGATTGAGGATTTGAAGAGTTTAGGCTAGGATGTGTTTATCAAAAAATTCTAGGGCTATAACTCACAAGTGGACAAAGATTTTTCTCTCACATTTGATGGATGCAGAGCCAAGGTGGGTGATATCTAGTTGGAGATCACTAAAAAATTTCTGAGTGAAGCAACGGGCCTCCCCCTCACTAGTAAAAAATGGTTTAAAAACTCAAAGTTGGACGAGGTACCATGGAGTATTCTCATCACCTCTCAAGAAATTTAATGTTGTGACAAAGATATTTTGATATCCTTACTTAAGGTTAGATGGCATGGCTTGTTGTTTGTTTTGAGACAATTTTCCACCTGTGAAGGCCGTTTTGGCTTGGTGTTCCTTTACCACATAAGACTGCTCATGCATTTTATCGGTTTCAATTTAAAAATGTCGTTTTACTTATTAAGAAGTTTGTATAAAATGGAAAAGAGGTATAAGAAAAGGAGTTTGAAATCAAGACTTTTCCACCATGGATTGATAAAATTATTGATAGTCCATCGTCTGAAAGTACTTGGTGACGATTGGGATATTTTCGTAACTCATAATGGCTTTGCCACAGTAACCCCAGTAGACATTCCTGTGGTAGATAAACCTATGCTAGAGAAACCTCTCAGGCTCTTAAGTGTCAGACCAGATGTCTTGTATGAAAACCCTCATCAAAGGACATCACCTGATCAGTCTGTGTGTGAGCAACATGATGCTAGTTATAGGGTTATTAAAACTCTTGAGCATGAACAAATTGTTTTCCCTAATCCCATTGCAAAAAACAACAACACAATCTCATGCAAATGGCCAAAGAAAAATCAAGAAACAGGGTTTTGTAACAAGAGAGTTGGATGACTTATTTCTTAGAATCTGTGAAATAAACCCAAAGCTCATGTGAGATCGATCGAAATATTTTTGGTTGAGGAAGATAATAATTGTTCAAAACCGACTCAACGTTTTGATTATGTGAATAATTTCCCACCATGTTTGAAAGACAACAAGGGATTTACAGGAATTAAACTATGTCAAATGCCGACAATCGATAGTGGTAGTGTTTTGACACACATCAATGCATTTCTTCAACCCATTGCCCCTGTTGTACACTGTGAAGTGTGTTTACATTGGATAGTTCAGTATTACACAAACATACCCATCCTTCAAGAAAATATCAAGGATCTTACGACTCAAAATAACTCATTAAAAAAGGAAAAACTTGAGCTCAAGATCAATGCACAAAAACAAGGAAAACGTTTGAAAAGGACTGGAAATATCATAATAAAAAATGTTGATAGTGTCAAGGCCATGATCAACTCTGAGATTTTGTGATTCGAATTTGGTTATCATTTGAATGGTAAGATTGGTTTTTATCTTATTTGTTCTTTTATTGTTATTTTTCTAATTAATCTAGATTGATTTATATTTTTGTTTTCAATAATAAAACTGGCTACAAAATCAAGAGATTTTGTAGCCATGTCAATTCTCATATAAAAATTGGAAAATGTTAGTTAAATAAACATCTAATTTTCTTATTTCGTTTTTTTTCAGGATAGGATGTATCTTGTGGTGATCTCATAAGATGGAGCATTGCTGGGCTTAGTTAATTAGTCACTTATTTTGGCTTATTTTGTAAATCAAAACAAAACTTTCATAATTTTGAAGATCCAGTTTGATATTGAGTGGCTTTTTAGACCCTCTATCTTTGTAACCTTTTAGATCCTTTTGAGATTTGATCCTATATTATAAGATAGGATGTTTAGATTACAAGAAATCTTTAAATAATACATATTTTTGTAATGAAATCATCTCGGCTGAGAGCAAGAGATGGACTAGTGTTTCCAAAACTTAATGAAATAACATTTATGCATTTTGGCTTTAGCCTTTTGTTTATAATGTTGTCATTTATGTTTTTGTTAATCTTGTTACATGTATAGGTATGATATCTTTAGATTAAATGATCTGTGATGTGCAGGATGTTATATTATAAATACCATCTATAATTTGCTTCTCAAAATATATATGTTGTGATCATATCTCCAATTAAATTGATAGGATTTATCTTTGAGTCTTAATCGGATGATGAAATGCATATATTAATTTCAGATTTATCTTATTGTAATCATGTGCAATTATGAGATCACAGGTTTATGTTTGTGTTTCCTCTTATGTCATTGAAACCTAAGCTGCTAATACAGGTTTTAAATTTATTTAGAACAGTCACAAGGCTCCTTGAAGATTTCTCTCTTGGACACGGCAGTTGGATGTTCTCCACTCATGCAGATGCTTGGATACACCTCACTAACTCACTAACATGTTAGCTCCTTTGTATTTTTCTATCATTTACTTATCACTGAAACTAGAATGTTTGGTTCATATTTTGACTATCCACACATTTATGTTTCATTGCATTTTTTTTTCATATTAGTTTAGATTTATAAAGAAAAAAAAATATTTTTTATGTGCTTTCTTTATCTGCTTCCTAGAAACAATCATTTTTCACATCGATTTTGGTAAGTTTCAATTAAAACTTGCAGTTTGTATATCATGTACATAAGTAAGATTTGTATATCTTTTGCTTGAATATATCTACAACATTTACATTATACATATGTACATATGTACATATAGTGTTTAGTAATTAGTTAGTTATTTCATTTCTTTCATTTATTTTCTTTTAGGACTCTATATTGGCTATCGGAGCCATTAAACCCATTAGAATGAGTTACACCAAATGACTTGGGTTATTTAGACAACCCTGGACTAGATTTGTTCTTCCAGTTGACGAACAATCATTTTCACCCGCCAACAAATGGTGTTAGAAGAAGGGCCTGAATAAAATTGATGGCACGTGGAGGTCACAAAAATCCAGCCCCACACACTTGCTCCCCTGTAGTAAAACGTAGTCGCTCAGACAACAAATTTACTTCTGAAACAACAAATATCTCTAATGAAAATCATGAGATTCCTTTTGAGCCAATAACACAAAACCCTCAAGGGGCTGACTTACAAGAAATTGTTCGTCAGTCACTCTTAAGGACATAGAGTGCTTTGGCCCGTATCAGACAACCTAGTAGGCCTCTCAATCAACCTTTAGATTTCTCGGATATATGAGAGAAACTTGAAGGCATTGGTCTACGTTTAGACCCTTAGGAGATAATACCACATATCCTAACCATACCCCTACTCTTGGAACCATAGGATATGGTATTCCACCTTCCCCACCTCATTCATCTCCATCCTCTTTAGGAGGAGAGTCATATGACAGAGGCAAATCTTCATCTGAACCATCTCAGCCTTTGACACCACCTACACCCATGGAAAACCAAAACAATCTTGCTAGACCATGGCTCGATCAAGATGTTGTGGTTGTACCTAGACCCCATCAACCTTTACCAAAACACCCGAATAAATGGTTACCTAAGTTCAATCTAGATTCTAAGAAAATCATCGAGGATCACATAAAGAAATTCATGCTATCCATTAGACTCTTAAGTGTAGACCATGAAGATGTATTATGTAGAATTTTAGCTTACACGTTTGAGGGAAATGCCTCTACATGGTATTTCTCCCAACAACCTCACACCATTGTATCTTGGGATATATTCAAGACCTATTTCCTAGAGAAGTTCAAAGATGATAAATCTCCTGAAGTCTTAGTCATGGAACTCTCTAGCTTAAAGATGAACCCTAAGGATAAAGTAAAATATTTTAACCAAATATTTCTCATGTTAAAAAACCAAATCCCCACTGATTCAATGCTTGCAGAAAGCCTTATTGTGGCATATTACACTAAATATCTACACCATAATATAGCAATTTGGGTTAAAAGGTATAATAAGTCTACATTACTGGAAGCCTTCGAGGAGGCAAGCCAAATTGAAAAAGATATTTTGAGCTTGAAAGATAATCTTAGTAATGAGGAAGAAATAACCCCATCTTCTAAGAAGAAAATATAAATTCTTACTAGGCCTCCTCAAATGAAAACCCAATCAGAAACCTCAAACTTAGAAAGTCTACAAAATGTCGTCCAAAAATTATTGAATCAATTCGTAGACTTGAGTATATCGGCTGAAGAAGCATCCTCGAGTAAAGGAAGTTATAAACCTCCTTTCAGAAAACCTTTTCCCCCCAACCGACCGAATCAAACCCCTGAGGGTCTGAATTTTGAAGGCTTCCAATACACTCTGCAAACTATTCTGGAAGCACATGATAACTTAGTTCCCCCTGAGAATTTTGAAGATGTGGTTGAAGAAGAGGAGTCATCTCCCAATGTCTTCGGACATTTTTCTGACATTATTTTTCAAGCCAATTTTGAAACTGTCCATCCTTACAACACTAGAAGCAAAACTCAAAGTAAACCCTCTTCCGAAATAAGTACTAATGTTCCTTCGAAACAATTGAAAAAAGAAGAAACAAAACAAAATTTAGCATCCCCAGTTTTAGAGTATGATTTGATTGAATACCTAAAGAAACGTAGGGCTAATATTTATGTTTACAAACTTTTGAAATTCCCTCTTCTTCTGTAGAAAATACTTCAGAACATTGCAGAAAAATAGTAAAAAAAACAATCTGAACAACAAGAAAATTGCAGAAATCAGTTCTAAAATAGCTCAAAAGATCCCTGCTAAAATAATACCTGAATCCCCAGATAAACTGGATCTCACTGAAAAAACTGTATCAAATGTAGATAAAGTAATTTCAGGGACAATGACTAAAAATCAAGAGAATTCTGTGGTTAATACTCACAAAAATGTCCCACCTTTCTTGTTAAGTTTTGAAATTTTCAATAGAAATGTACATAATTGCATGGTAGATTTTTGTGCATCATCAAATGTGATGCCCTTGTCTATTTGCCAAAAAATCAACGATGAAGTTCAACCTTCTAGTCTTAAAATCATTCATCTCGATCAAACGAATGTTAAGGTAATTGGTGAACTAAAGAATGTGCTCGTTAGGTTATCTTCTAATCCTAAAGTTCATCAGATTATTGACATCATTGTTGTTGACATCCCTGAAGTCTATGGTTTATTTTTGAGCAGGGATTGGTCCGAGCAACTACATGGTTACTTTGCAACAGATTATTCGGATTTATGGCTGCCAGAAAATGGAAAGCCAAACAAAATTAGGATTAACTGTGAACATTACATCAAGCACACTGTGACATATTTGAATGATGCTAATGAACCATTTACTGCTTCCACTAATTCATTTGAAATGAAGGGAATGAACACTTTCTTCGGTAACTCCATGGATGAAACCTCCCCTATCATCGATTTGGAACAAGAGTTGGAGCTCATGACATGTACTCAATCAACATCTTTACCGAATGTGCCAAACACTATCGATGAAGCTCATATATGGTCACTTTACTTTGATGGATCCAAATCTAAATAAGGAGCTGGTGTAGGATGTGTACTCATCAACCCGATAGGTAATAAAACTTTTATCGCCTGTCAATTAGAGTTTGAATTCGCCAACAACACCGCCGAATATGAGGCGATTTTGCAAGGACTTGGGAAAGATGTAGATATGAACGTAAAGAACTTAATGGTATTTGGTGATTCAAAAATTGTGGTCAGGCAGGTAAGAAATTCCATACATTGCCTATCACCACACCTAAAAAGTTTTATGATTTGCATGATAAATTTAGAAATTCGGTAAATTGTAAAATGAACAGTTCTTCCTTGACTCATGAAAAGGTAAATCTAGGGACTAAAGATAATCCACAATATATCAATCTGGGAATGGGATGCTATGAGAAAGAGTGGTCCTCTTTTATAATTTTTTTTATAGAATTCAAGAATTTCTTTGCTTGGACATATGATGATTTGAAAACTTTTGACCCTAATATAATACAACAAATCATCCCCATGAAACCCTAGACTCAACCTTTTCAACAGAAGCTAAGAAAGATGCACCCTAAGTTGGAACCAACAGTCAAGAAAAAACTAAATAAATTATTGAATGCAAAGATAATCTTCCTAGTGAGACACACACAATGGGTGTCTAATCTGGTTCCTGTAAGGAAGAAAAGTGGTGAAATTCAACTCTGTGTTGATTTTCGTAACTTGAACCGAGCGTCTGACAAAGACAATTATCCTATTCCTCCAATGGAACAAATTCTTCAGCAGGTATCTAGTTCTGAAAGACTATCACTGCTAGACGATTTTTTGAGATATAACCAGGTCCTCATGTCTCCCCCAAATGAGTTAAAAACCACTTTTCATACCACATGGGGTACTTACGCCTACAGGAAGATGCCTTTTGGGCTTATAAATGCCAGGGCTACTTTTCAGAGAGAAATGGATATTGCTTTCCATGGTCTCATAAATCAATCTGTAGTTTTCTATCTTGACGACATTACTATTTTCTCCAAAAACAAGAAAGATCACTTGTCTCACCTTAGGTCTACCCTAGAACAATGCCGCAAGTACGACATATCTCTCAACCCTAAGAAGTCAATATTTGTAGTGGAACAAGGAAAACTTCTTGGATTCATAGTATCTAGTGATGGGATGATCATCAATCTCGAAAGAACTCAAGCCATTTCCAAACTTCCTCCCCCCTCCTCCAAAAACTCTATGCAATCCTTTTTAGGCCAGATCAATTTTTTCAGAAGGTTTGTCCTGAGTTTCTTAGAAATGGTAAGGCTATTGCAAAACTTAATTAAAAAGGATGTTCAGTATCATTGGGGACCATAGGAAAATTAAGATTTTGATTCCATAAAAAAAGCCATAGTGGAAGCCTCTTCCTTGATGAGTCTTGATTTCTCACAAGATTTCACTCTTCATACTTTCGCCTCTAATCGATCTTATGCTACTGTGTTGACCCAAAATAACACTGAAAGAAATGAAATCCCCATTTCCTTCATGAGCTCAGCATTGAAAGGAGAAGAGCTTAACTACCTGACTGTAGATCAATAAGCTTATGCAGTTTTCAAAGCAATGAAACATTTCCGATCATATTTGCTGAAATCCAGAACTAAAGTCATTGTGCCTTATCCTGCTATCAAAAACTTGTTATTACAAAAGGAATTGGGTGAAAAACGGGAAAACTGGATGAAATCATTACAAGAGTATGAATTCAAAATTACCCCTGCACAATTTGTCAGAGGTCAAGGCCTATGCAAACTAGTGGTTGATTCAGTTGAAGAACAACATAGTCAAATTAATGTCTTAACTGCAAATCAACACAGTGAAAATCAAATTTGATGTACAGAAGTTGTTGCTAATTCTTGGTTTGATGATATTAATTTTTATCTAACACATGGTTATGCTCCTCGCCATCTTGATCCAAAAAGAAGAAGAGCATTAAGACTAAAATCTGCACCTTTCCAACTGGTAAATGACATATTATTCCGTAAGAATTTTGATAATGTCCTCATGCGTTGTTTGGAAAGAGATGAAGTAGAGAAAGTATTATATGAACTGCATGAAGGTGAATCTAGTGGGCACTTCGGTGGAGACACCACTGCTCACAAGGTATTAAGAGATGGGTACTATTGGCCCACGTTGTTCAAATATGCCCATGCATTATGTCGTAAATGCATAATCTGCCAAAAGGCTATTGGGCGAGTACAAAAGGAAGCATTCCCTTTGCATCCTGTTTTGGTAGATTCACCTTTTTAGCAGTGGGGTCTTGACATCATAGGGCCAATTAGCCCCACTTCCTCACAAAAACATAAATACATCATTTCAACAACAGATTATTTTACCAGATGGTCTGAGGCTGCACCACTAAAAGTGGTAAACACTAATCAGGTAATATCTTTCCTTAACTCAAACATCATTACTAGATTCGACATTCCCAAGTGTTTGGTATTCGATAATGCTTCCTACTTTTAATCCCTCGATATGAGTGTTTTTTCTTTAGAAAAAGGGATCAAACTAAAATATTCTACCAGCTATTACCCCCAAGGAAATGGCTTAGTAGAATCAACAAACAAAAACCTGATCAATATCATCAAGAGGACAATTTCTGAAAACCACAAGAACTGGCACAACGCGCTTTTTAATGCACTCTAGGCTGATAGGGTGACTCCAAAATACTCTATTGGTAATTCTCATTTCTTTCTCATCTACAAAAGAGAACAAATTATCCCTCCTCATGTTATGCTTCCCTCTCTGCAATTATCGCAGAAAGTTCAGGAAGAGGATTGTCCTCCTCTTGAAAGTCGAATTAATGCTTTGTTGAAACTAGAGGAAGTAAGAGCACAAGAAAAAGAGAGACTAGATCAACATCATCATACTGTGAAAGGCTGGTTCGATTCAAACTCTTCTTCGGATAGAAATTTTGAGTTAGGAGATTTGATTCTCAAGTGGGATAAACCTCACGAAGGGAAAGGGGAACACACCAAGTTCCAAAACCTGTGGTTGGGGCCCTTCGTAATCGCTAAAAAACTAGGTCCCAACTCTTTCCACCTATAGAATTTAGAGGGATATCCAAACACCTTCCCAGTGAATGGCCAAGATCTCAAGAGGTATTTTTCCTGATAAATTCAAGATACACCTTTGTACATAATTTT
This sequence comes from Picea engelmannii, assembly GCA_009831015.1. Lineage (NCBI taxonomy): Eukaryota > Viridiplantae > Streptophyta > Pinopsida > Pinales > Pinaceae > Picea > Picea engelmannii. Next base: position 150,193 of record ML801234.1, on the reverse strand, counting down.
TCTATTTTGATTTTTTTTTTTCCTGGTTTTTGGTTCTTTTTCATTTTGTTTGCTTTCACTGCTTTCTGGTTAAACCCACACCTGTGTCACCTTTTAGTTCATGAATGGAAACCATAATGCCTAATTATGAAGCTACAATCAAGGTCTGTCAGAGCATCCATGCTGTAATTTCCATAAAACACAGACTAGCTAAAAGGGTTTTTCGTTCAAAATAGGTTTCATGGTTTCACTTTATAATTATGTGTAGACACGACCATCATCAAAAAAATTTACGATGTCACTACTTTTAAAGAAAGAAACTAAATTATGCCTTCCTGTCCTCAAAAAATTAGTTTCATCAGTAAACTATTTTCATATCATAATGAAGTTTATCAAGAAAAAAATTAATGACTGGAAAATAACAAGTGTTCTAGAAACCGAAATTTTCAGCATCACCCCGCTCTTCTGAATATCTTTAAATTTATATCAGATTGTGAATAATTTATCGAGAGTTTTGGGAAGTGTTTGTAAACCCACCGAGATACTTAATAGGTCTTCTAGAAGTGGGTAAATGCATGCATGATGACAAGACAACTTCGTCGGGGTACTGAACAGGCCTGCTGGAAGCGAAGCAATGCCAGGTCCAAGAAAATTATCAGGTATAAATTTTGATATTGGTCATAAGTATCCTTCATTTTTAATTGAAATTTCTTGGACAGGGAAGAGGTGTCAGAGTGGGTTAATTTAAATCCCTGTCAAGGCTCTGGACACCTGTTGGCAGCAGTGGCCCTGTCAATAGTATTAGATCCATTGACTTGAACATCGTTTCTCTCATGATTAAAATTTGTCACTAGATTTCATTTGAACAAGAATATATCTGAAGCTGGACTGTGTAGTGATTGTTGAGATGCTCAGTGTCCGTCAGCTATTCTTTGATCTATAATCATTCTAGGAAGTCCTAACATGAACTCGTCATTGATGCAAAGATAATTGTTTCTCCCAGTAATTCACCATTGTTGGCAGCCCTACATAATTTTCTCTTTTAAAGTAACAAATGAAAATTCATGTAGTTGGTTACACCCCATCCTGTAAATATTGATATTTTAAGGTGACTATTCGGTTGCATAGAGTATGTTTTGATTGTTCCTATTTATTTTTTATCTTTCATTTTTCATTCTTCATTCATGACTGAAAGCATGAATGATGCATTAAAACTTATAATCGTATTGCAATTATATATAATGCTTAGTCTTTAGAAGGGTCAATGTGCTTATCAACTCTTTAATGAATGTTGTTTTTCTTTGAAGCTTATCATATATCAATGAAACATTTGTTTTGAGTTGCTCTTAGATTTTAAGGTTATATTTTTGAGCCTTTGTATACCAAAAATTGATTGGCAAATGGACTATAGGCTTATTTCATTTTAAGTTCTTGGTAAATCAATTTTAATTTTAATTTTTCGATGTGCTTTTGGCTTGCAAAACACACCTCCTAACCTTTGCAAATCGACTTCACCCATAACATGCCATGGGAATTAATCACACCACGATCATGCTCTGTACCTTGTTTTATCTCGCAGGTAGAAGTGACAGGCCTCTTATGACAGACCGAGGTCTGATGTTACGCTCTGTACCCAAAATATTCATAAAAAAAATGCCCTAATTTTGTGTGTGAAACCCTTATGATTACATTATGGCCGCTCTGGTGTAATTGCTCATTTTGCTCCTTTGTTTTTGGATCAAACTGCCCTCTGTTGTTGCTTCCTCTTAAGCCCGTAGTGAATTCGGGTTGCTCTTGTAACCCTCTGTTCAAACCCTTATGGCCCTTGTTGTTGGAATTTAGCCAAATGGACCCCAAACTTTGCTACTGTATGATGATGCAAGTGAGGATTTGAAGAGTCTAGGCTGGGATGTGTTTATCAGGAAATTCTAGGGCTATAATTCACAAGTGTCCAAAGATTTCTCTCTCAAATTTAATGGATGTAGAGCCAAGGTGGGTGATATCCAGTTGGAGATCACTGAAAAATTTATTAGTGAAGCAACGGGCCTCGCCCTCACTGGTAAAAAATGGTTTAAAAACTCAAATTTGGACGAGGTACCATGGATTCTTTTCGTCACCTCTCGATAAATTCAATGTTGCGACAAATGTATTCCGATCTTCTTGCTCAAGGTTAGATGGCATTTCTTGTTGGCAGTTTTAAGACAATTTGTCATATGTGAAGGTCGTTTTGGCTTGGTGTTCCTTTACCACCTAAGACTGCTCATGCATTTTATCGATTTGAATTTAAACATGTCGTTTTACTTGTTAATAAGTTTGTATAAAATGGAAAAGAGATATAACAAATAGAGTTTGGAATCAAGCCTTTTCCACCATGGGTTGATAAAATTATTGATTGTCCATCATATGAAAGTACTTGGTGATTATTGGGATATTTTTGTAACTCGTAATGGATTTTCCGCAGTAAACCCTTTAGCGATTCCTGTGATAGATAAACCTATTCTAGAGAAACCTCTCAAGATCTTAAGTGTTGGACTGGATGTATTGTATGAAAACGCTCATCAAAGGGCATCACCCGATCAGTCTGTGTGTGAGGAACAAGATGTTATTTCTAGGGTTATTAAAAATCTTGAGCGTGAAAAAATTGTTTTCCCTAATCCCATTGCAAAAAACAACAACAAACTCTCACACAAACGACAAAAGAAAAATCAAGAAACAAGGTTTCGTAACAAGAGAGTTGGCCAACTTATTTCTCAAAGTCTGCAAAATAAATCCAAAGCTCATGTGAGCTCAATCGAATCGATCGAGATCCATGAGAGTTCTGACTTCGAGATCGAAATATTTTTGGCTGAGGAAGATTAGAACTGTTCAGAACTGACTCAACCTTTCGATTATGTGAATAATCTCCCACCATGTTTGAAAGAAAGAAAGGGATTTACAGGAATTAAACTCAGTCAAAGGCTGACAATGGATAGTGGTAGTGTTTTGACACATAGTCATGCATTTCCTCAACCCATTGCCCCTGCTGTACACTGTGAAGTGTGTTTACATTGGATAGGTCAGTATTACACAGACATCCCCATCCTTCAAGAAAAGATCAAGGCTCTTACGACTCAAAATAACTCATTAACTGTAAAGACCCATTTTCAATTAACATTTAAAAATTCTACCAAATGTACAATAATTTCTACTAGGTTTATAAAGAAGAATAATTCCAAATTTTCTTAACACTTACGCATGAAAAATTTATCAATGAATAATAATCTAATTAAACAATGGATAAATTGGAATCAAATTCCTTAACTCTGATGCTAAAAATTCCTTCCTGTTGTTCGCAGCTTGCTTCCTTCTTGCTTCTTTAGAACACTACCCAAAACCGACCTCCCTGCCGACTAGTTATCTCCTAGCCCTAGGATATCAATGGATATCCTAGCCCTCCATGCCCAAAACCCCCAGCAACCCCGGTGCACTGCTATAATCCAAACTCTCAAAGTCTCACTCTCCCTGCAATACTCAGACCTCCCAAAATCCTTCTCCACTCCCGTAGAATGATCTTCCCCCCAACTCCTTTCCTTCCTTATCCCTCCTTCACCGACACTCCTCCTCCATTAACTCCCTACCTAACTCCTTTATTACCCCTTATCCTCCTGTCGTTAATACCCTTATCCCTCCTTTATTACTTATCCTCATGTATTTAATATGATATCCCTTGTGGGATACATAACCTGATTTAATATTATATCTTATTATCCACCGTTTATTTAATACTTTTATTAATTAATGAATTAATTAATAATTAAATTAATTATTAACCATCATGAACAATTATTTAATAATAATCAATTAGAAATGTTATTTTAAGACATAAATATAGTTTAGCTAATATTTTAAGATTATATTATTAAATTAATTATACTTAATAATCAAGGGTCGTTACATACACCCACCCTTCAGGAAACTTCGTCTCGAAGTTAAGGTATCTTATGGTACAAACAACAAGAACATGGTTCACACATTCATAACAAGTAACCAACATTATTAGTAAGTAAGTCAAGAAAACTCATACATACTAGTGTATATGTACAAGAAATGTATGTGTAGCTAGTACATACAATGCTCGTACATGTACTAATAATC
>ML801234.1:116135-137060 GCA_009831015.1 Picea engelmannii | reverse complement strand
ATGGCTATTATATGTGATCGAGTATTAAATGTATCCCCACCATTTAATCTTCCATATTATTTTTAAAACATAAATGATAAAATATTACATAATTGTTTTTGAATTATAGAAAAACTATTATTATTATTATAAATCCCATAAAATCTTTTTCTTTTGACTCTTATAAATTTAAAATATAACTGTCGATATAAATAGAAGCGATATACGTCTTTTTCTTTTGGCTACTATAAAATTAGAAATTCAATTGTCCATATAAACAGAAGTGATATCTCAACCATTAAAATAGGAAATAAAAAAAAATAAAAACCCTATCTATTTTCATATTCCTGTTGGCTGTAATATTGTTCAACTGGTTTTTATCTTAAGTTTTTTTTTTTACGGTCTAATGCCATTTCTCATGTTTTGTTTGCAGGAATTAAGCGTGGTTGGAGTTTTGGCCCTTGGTTCCAGATTTTGAACCAGATCTCTGATACCAAATGTAAAGACCCATTTTCAATTAACATTTAAAAATTCTACCAAATGTACAGTAATTTCTACTAGGTTTATAAAGAAGAATAATTCCAAATTTTCTTAACACTTACGCATGAAAAATTTATCAATGAATAATAATCTAATTAAACAATGGATAAATTGGAATCAAATACCTTAACTTTGATGCTAAAAATTCCTTCCTGTTGTTCACAGCTTGCTTCCTTCTTGCTTCTTTAGAACACTACCCAAAACCGACCTCCCTGCCGACTAGTTAGCTCCTAGCCCTAGGATATCAACGGATATCCTAGCCCTCCATGCCCAAAACCCCCAGCAACCCTGGTGCACTGCTATAATCCAAACTCTCAAAGTCTCACTCTCCCTGCAATACTCAGAGCTCCCAAAATCCTTCTCCACTCCCGTAGAATGATCTTCCCCCCAACTCCTTTCCTTCCTTATCCCTCCTTCACCGACACTCCTCCTCCATTAACTCCCTACCTAACTCCTTTATTACCCCTTATCCTCCCATCGTTAATACCCTTATCCCTCCTTTATTACTTATCCTCATGTATTTAATATGATATCCCTTGTGGGATACGTAACCTGATTTAATATTATATCTTATTATCCATCGTTTATTTAATACTTTTATTAATTAATTAATTAATAATTAAATTAATTATTAACCATCATGAACAATTATTTAATAATAATCAATTAGAAATGTTATTTTAAGACATAAATATAGTTTAGCTAATATTTTAAGATTATATTATTAAATTAATTATACTTAATAATCAAGGGTCATTACATTAACAAAGGAAAACCATGAGCTTAAGTGCAATCCACAAAGACAAGGAAAACGTTTGAAAAGGACTGGCAATATCATAATGAAAAATGTTGATAGTGTCAAGGTCGTGATCAACTCTGAGATTTTGTGATTCGAATTTGGTTATCAGTTGAATGGTAATATTGGTTTTTATCTTATTTGTGCTTTATTGTTATTTTTCTAATTAATCTATATTGATTTAGATTTATGTTTTCAATAATAAGGCTGGCTATAGAATCGAGAGATTCTATAGCCAAGTCAATTCTCATATAAAATTTGGAAAATGTTAGTTAAATAAACATCTAATTTGCTTATTTCTTTTTCTTTCAGGATAGGATGTATCTTGTGGTGATCTCATAATATGGAGCATTGTTGGACTTAGTTAATTAGTCACTTCTTTTGTCTTATTTTGTAAATAAAAAAAAAACTTTCATAATTTTGAATATCGAGTTTGATATTGAGTGGATTTTTAGACCCTCTATATTTGTAACCTTTTAGATCCTTTTGAGATCTGATCCTATCTTACAAGATAAGATGTTTAGATTACAAGAACTCTTTAAATACTACATATTTTTGTAATGAAATCATCTTGGCTGAGAGAAAGAGATGGACTAGTGGTTCCAGAACTTAATGAAACAACATTTATGGATTTTGTCTTTAGACTTTTGTTTATAATGTTGTCATTTATGTTTTTTTTAATCATGTTACCTATATAGGTCTGATATATTTAGATTAAATGATATGTGATGTGTAGGATGTTATATTATAAATACCATCTATAATTTTCTTCTCAAAATATATATGATGTGATCATATCTCCAATTAAATTGATAGGATTTATCTTTAAGTCTTAATTGGATGATGAAATGCATAGATTACTTTCATATTTATCTTATTGTAATCATGTGAAATTATGAGATCAAAGGTTTATGTTTGTGTTTCCTCTTCTGTCATTGAAACCTAAGATGCTAATAAAGTTTTTAAATTTATTTAGAATAGTCACAAGGTTCCTTGCAGATTTCTTTCTTGGACAGGGAAGTTGGATGTTCTCCACTCATGCAGATGCTTGGATACACCTCACTAAATCACTAACAGGTTAGCTCCTTTGTATTTTTCTGCCATTTACTTATCATCAAAACTAGAATGTATGGTTCAACTTTTGACTATCCACACATTTATGTTTCATTGCATTTTTCATATTAGTTTAATTTATAAAGAAAAAACAAAAAATATTTTTTATCTGCTTTCTTTATCTACTTCCTAGAAGCAATCATTTTTCACATCGATTTTTGTAAGTTTCGATTAAAACTTGCAGTTTGTAAATCATGTACATAAGTAAGATTTGTATATCTTTTTCTTGAATATATCTACAACAGTTACATTATACATATGTATATATATATATATAGTGTTTAGTAATTAGTTAGTTATTTCATGTCTTTCATTTATTTTCTTTTAGGACTTTAGATTGGCTAATGTAGCCATTAAACCCGTCAAAACAAGTTACACCAAATGGCTTGGGTTATTTAGACAACCTCAGACTAGAATCGTTATTCCAGTTGATGGACGGTCATTTTCACCCGCCAACACAACCTTCACAGGTTCTTGCACAAAGCCGATCATAACTATTTCTTTCATTGCTTAGCTACTTATTTATACATTACAAAAAGGGGCCTAAGAATGGGTAAAATCATGTTCTGACATCCCATACCCGATACATAAACCCTAAAATACAAAAAATCCCATAAAAAGGGTGATATCCCGCGATCTCCACTTTGCCTGGGCACTCTGTCTTCGACCAGCCCGTCGATGTCCCAAAAATGGTCAAGCACGACCAAGGTTCTCTCAAAACTTGATCGAGGGACAACAAGCCCCCAACACTCATATGTGACTTGTCCCGAGTCACTCTGATTTGGGAAACACTGCCTCAAAGGCCTCAAGCTTATCTCGAGCTACCTCAACTTGTTGCTTCGCCAAAGCCTCCTCCTCGACGAACTCCTGGATTACTTGCTCATTGACAGGCCCTTCCAGGCACTGCTCCACTTTCACGACCACCTGTTCCAACTGTGATCCTTTTCCCTCGAGCTCTTCAAAAAGGGTGCATGCTTCATCCTGAACCAACTGGAGTCTCTATGTCACCTCCATCACTCTTCTCTAGATGGCAGTGACCTGTTGCTGAACTGTGTGCTACTCTTGTGACCTCTTCATATTCTCTACTACAGTAAGAAACTTCAATTGCACTTGCATGGTGGAAGCTTACTGCTTCATCTCCTAGAGATGTGCCTCCAATGCCCTTAGCTCTAGGTCTTATGCAAGGTGCTCATAAGTATTTTCACTTCAATTTCTTAGTTGCTTGCATTCTGAAGCCAACACCCTGATTCTTTCTACTGTGCTCCTGCCAGTTTCTTCCCTCTCATCTCGCACTTATTGTGGAGTGCTCAGTACTACTTGAGGTTCTAGCTCTGCTACTCTTGCTTCAAGCTACTAAATGGATTCAACAAGCTTCCCCACTTGGCTCTATCTTGTCTCTTCTTCTATATGGGCCAATCCCAACACAGAGCGAAGTGATCTAGTTACTCCCTCTCTAACCACAGTCTACTCTACGAGCATATGTTCTTTCTTGTTCTATATTTTCTCTCTGTCCTCCTCGAAATTTTCTCTAATGTCATCTTTCTCTTGCTACGCAAACTGAATTTTCTTTAGAGATTCCTCCTTTGATTGGTTCAATGCCTCTATGGCCTATTATTTTTCTTCCTGGAATCGACAAATGTGAGCCTCTATCGCATCTTCTATCCTTCGCAATTGGTTGGGATCATCCCCCAATTATACACCTTCTGATGACGACGACGCAGTAGACACTGCACGAATCAAATAGATATCTTTTTTCCCCCCTTCTTCTCTACCTTGATTCTACCATACATCATCTCCTGCTTTTTTTCATGTCGCTGCAAGATACCCTCTGAAGCATATTCTACTACTGCGATGATGAGGTCAACATCATCCACTGTGAGCACATTATGTGACTGAGGTTTGTTGGCTTAGGATTTGTTTCATGCTAAGGGGTTCTTCGAAGAAACCTTCCTTTTCTTTGATGTCTCTGCCTAAGTTAGGGGATCCTTTAGTAGTGTTACTTCTCCCTTTTCTTGCTTGTCTTATTCCCCTTCCTCTTCTTGGCTTACTTCATCACCTCCTCCTCCTCCAGGTGAGTCAGGTGCAGTTTCCTACGATGCATTGTCCTTCTCTTCATTGTCTATGTCCTACATTTCCTCCTTCTTATTATTTTTCTTAGCGTTGCTTGGTCCATCATACTCCATTTGGGTGACCAAAGAACTTTCGATGATGTCAGGGTCGGAGACCTATGTCTACTCGACTGGTACAAGGAATTAAATCAGCCATTCCTTGTTTATATCATCCATGTATTCATCAGTCAATTTGTAATAGGACTACAACTCCTCCTTTCTTTCATCTCGATGCGCAGTGATGTAGATGAATTGGCGATCTGTGCGAAACTTCTCTAGTGGTCTGTAAGTATGCAAGGTGTTTGGAGTCATTCAGGAGAATGATTCAATGGCGCACATGAGTTGTAGGTAGTAAGTGTGGAAAACCACATTTTATTTCCACTACTTCACCATATCTCTCGTGTACCACAAGGTGGTGAACCTCATGGCCAATGGTTCTGATGGTTCAATTTCAAGGAATGTCGCTTCCTCCGGCATCTCCCAAGAGACAAATTCTATTAAGATCAACAACCAACTAAAGTGGAACTCATAGCCTTGGTCCTACGCTTCATAATATTCCTTCTCCAACTCGTTGACGAGGTATCTCACCTAGTTCATATACATCCCTTCGACACACTTCCATACAAGGTCGACTACGAAGCCTATGACTTGTGTCGGCCTGTTCTTTCTGATGATCTTGCCAACGATCAGTTGATAAGCTAGGAACACTGTGCCATCTTGGATGGAGTCTACCTTGTAGCCACACTTCCCCTTCTCCACACCACCATATGCTTCCTTTATTCGCTGTGCCAAGGAGTGATCTGACATCTTCCCTGGGTATAATTTCTGAGGGTCTGGTCCCTGCATGCTTAATCTAGTAATGAGGTGGATTAGTGTCGGATCTACAGTGATGTACCTATCCAGCCACAGATACCCACCATGTTATCATGACTAGAGGATTTTAATGCACATGTTAACCTCCTGATGTATGTCGAAGTGGGGGATCTTCATGACGTTCAAGGTCGTTGAACGCACGATCTCTTTGATCCATGGCTGGGGAACTATCTTGGGATTCTTACCAGTCATATTTTTCAAATACCGATGTGGTGCGAGCATCGTATAATTCTTCCTATATCCCAGGTTGAAATCACTTATCTTGAGGGTTGGGATCAATCCCATCTACGGTCCCATTGTGCATATCCCCTTTGGGAGGTACATCATGATGAGCATGTACTCGAAGTCACACGGGGTGCTTTCAAAACTAACCGTGCCATTCAGAGGTAGGATGTAGTCGGGCAAGAATGATGGGATCTTCTTTGTGTTCGCTAGATCATTGCGGTGCTTTCTTCTTTTCGCAGTCGCTCCTCAACTAGATAGACATGTAGTCGAGGGGGATTCTTTCACTCCTCCCTTCAACGAGGCTTGTATTCCTACAAACATGACCTTCTCATCCATAAGGTCGATCAATATTTCTTCTATCGACTTCTCTACTTCGCTAAGGTCACCCGACATGCATGCTTGTAATCAAATAACTCGGGTAGGCGAACATACACTCAAGGTAATCGAACGAACGACGTGGTATAGACAGTACAATGCAGAATGTGATCAATTCCCTTTAGGCTTGAATATCTTAGTTTTCAAAAGTGGCCCTAGTGAGGCATTCGATGGATTAAATAAGCAATGCTGTAAAGGATTCCTCCAACGGGAAGGAATGCCTCAATCAATATGATTCCATCCGTTGTGGCGCGGTATGAATGGTCCAATGGTGATCTTTCAGGAAATAACTATGTTTATAGATGTTCTGGAGAATCATTCTAATGGTCGAGATGCCTCCAATGGTCATATAGCTTCATCGAGGCAAAGTGCCATTTTGTGTTGTTTTTCTATTCCAGCAAGGCTTGAGTTCTGCAAGCCTTCCTTCTGCAAAGTCTCCTTTGGAACTTCCTGTGGTCTTTCTAACTTTTCTTTCTTCTTGCTGAGCTTTCTTTCCTTCTTCCCTGTCATCTAATTCACGAGGTTCATCTTTCCATTCTTTTTCTTATCTTCTCTTAGTGTAGTACCTTTGCACTGTTGATGTTATCTCAAAGGTTGCAAATGTAATATCTCTTCTCTTACTACTTTTGGGGTAGGTGTTCTTCTCTCCTCCATAGATAGGTTCTTCAATCCTTCTTTTGTTTTTTCAGCCTCGACATATAATTCTTTGGCCCTCAGTTTATTTGACTTGTACTCTTGTTCTTGTATCTATCGTTCCATTTTCCTGTCTATGAAGTCCCTTAATTCTTTCATTTTCTGTTCTATAGCTTCTTCCTCGGCTTTCCTTTAGATCTGATCTTTCTCAATCCAAGTCTTTCCTAACAAAAGTGCAAAAGGGGTGTCATTCTCCACAAACTTAATTACTTCAAATTCTTCTTCGGTTGATGTTCCATGGGAAATCATAGGTACATTAGTAACTCTTCCACATAGGGTTATCATATTTCCTTTAAAAAATCCTATCCTTCGCAATGGAGGAATCATAGAAGGTTTTCCCAAAATTTCCCAAGTGATTTCTGGCATGATATTTGTTGAGACTCTAAATTGAAATCCCCACTACCCTATTATACTCCTCATCTATACCTGTTTGGCTTACCTAAGCTTGGGTAAATGAAAAAGAACACTACCATTAGCCATTGATAAGGTCATAAGGTAAAGTATAATTAATTCATGCATTTTTGTGGTTTATTGAGCTAGGAGATTAAATGTTTCATGTACTAATGCTTTAATTTTCCATGTATAATATTTGACCTCTAGATAAGTCCAGCCTTCTTGTACTAGCTCATCTATTCGGTACTTGTGCACCAGATTTCCACTTTCTGAATATGGTACCAAGCGCACCTTCTATTCAGATCTGATATTGATCTCACCTGTTGCGATCTGGTACCAACGGCTAAAGACTGTTTGGATAGTTTGTTGATGCTTCATCCTCATGCACTTCATGTCATGAGGATGAAGCTTAAAATATGTAATCGAATAATTAAATTTAACAATTGACTGATTTGCAAACGATTTCACCTCCATGTGTTTCACGACTAAGATTGTTTAAATAGTCATGGCAAGGATGGTGGTGGTAGTAGAGAGTTAGCATAATACAACATGTGAAGCAACATTATATATTGTAGAACATATTCTGGGTAAATATTAATATAAGGACGCCATTTATCTCCATGTCTTGATCGTCTATGATTGAATGTGAGTTGATTTGTTAGCATAGTTTGATTCTATGTTTTGAAGTTTGAGTAAGAGTAATGTGTGGGTTGAAAGCAAGATTACTGTAGAATCCAATCGCTGACCTATTAAAGTGGCAAGGGCCCACCACCCAACAAAGGTCAGCACCTTCGTAGATTAGTATTAGCATTTTCTTTCAATAGTGTAAATGTTAGATTAGCTTAAGCTTTAATTCTTTTAGATGATAGCAATACAGTTTAGACTAGGATTTCAATTATATGATTGCTTAGAGATCTTTAATCACTCTGTTTTTCATATGCTCTGTTTTTATGAATTTGATTGTGTTTCATAGACATGAATGTTGGCAGTAGTAGTTAGACATATTTGAAGGAGAACTAGTGAAGTTCACAACAGCACATTGTGAACCACAACATACTCAGTATATTGACTGTTGAACTACCCATGCTATGTCTTAATGATTGATGTGTGATTTCCCTTTAAGAAGTGTGGTTACATAATTAGTTCTCTGGGTCAGATAGCAGAGTTGATCTGTCAAAATAACTCCATCTCATACTTGCATGTGCCATAATGGAGTAGATAGCCTCTCTGTGAAAGACAACCAAGGTGTATTTCAGTTTGCTAGTTTGTTTTGTTTCCAGCATACGTAATCTAGAATAGTTCTATACTCATGACATTAGAAGTACCTTTCTTATTGGTGTCTTGTAAATCTGTTGATTATGAATCCTGGATTTATAATTAATGAGTGCATTATACTAAACATATAAGAAGCACAACATTTTGGCGTCGTTGTCGAGGAGTTGCAAACGGTAGGAAGTGATTTTTAGCTTATATTGTTTGCATAAATTTTGAATTCTTTTAAAGGATTCTTGAGGGAGAAGGGTAAAATGTTTAAGACATGAATGAAGATCCATGCGACCACTAGAGTGGGGTTCTCCGAAGCCAGGTTGCCTTCTTACCTTCTAGATAGAATTAGGATTTCAATTCAGTTAAGAATAAAATTTCCATTTTATGCATAGATATAGAGATAACAAGGGTAGATTTGTAAGTTCTAAAGATTCAAAAACAACCTCCCCCCACTAATCCAACTGACACTGGTGTAGGAAAAATTCCACTGGGAGAAAATTCAAGGGGAGCCAGCGAGGCTCCAGAAGGAGAACCTAAAATGGAAGAATCAACATTGGGGCAAGCAAAACGTGAATCTGTTGAACATTTAGGAGACATAGAAAATCCAATTTCTGAACCATCTATCAGTGGAATGGTAGAAGAAGAAGGAAATGCAGCCACAGAGACTGAAACTTTTGGGTTTCCAATCTTGGATATTTCTGAAAACATCAGCATGAAAAATATCCCACTATCATTGTTACCCACTTTCAGAGGTATGCCAACTGAAGATCTAGATTTATTTTTATTTGAGTTTGACATATTATGTAGAAGCTATAACAACTCAGATGATGCCCAAAAACTTAATCTCTTTCCTACTACAATGAAAGATTCATCCTTAAGATGGTTCATGAGCTTAGGAGAAAATACAATCCTCTCTTGGGATCATATGAAAGACACATTTTTACAGAAATACCAAGACTATTGTAAGGATAATGCTAAAATTGACATTTTTTAAATGCAGCAAATAGACGATGAAATCCCTAAAGACTGCTTAGAAAGGTTCTTATACAACTATCAAAAATCAAAACCATTCACCACAAACCCAACTGTAGTAAGAAATGTATTTTTGAAAGGTCTTAGAGATGACTGCATAGACGTTTTAAACGTATTGAGTTCAGGAGATGTACACCAAAATCCTTTTCCAGAGATTGCAGATTACTGTAGAAGATACTCAAGAGGACAAGCTAAAATAGGAAAAGGACCAAGAGATCCTTTTAGCAGAAATACAAAAAAAATCTCGGGGACTGTCACTAGAACTGAGTTAGGAAACCTATTGGAGAACTTTAAAATATACATCTTGAGCACAATCAGTAACCAATTATATACTCTAAAACTGAAAAAGAAGCAAGAAGAAGAGTCTGCTTTAGTAATGTTTTGTCACAGATGTAGAAAGAAGCATGGTGAGAAGTAATTCCCATTAAATTTCATATAAATCTATGGGTTGTGTACACTAGAACACCCCACATCTGAGTGTTCAACTTTGCTTGAGATACAAGCCATGTATAGGGGAGGAGGAGTCTCACAAGAACAACCATACCCTTCCAGAAGACCTTGGATAGCCCAAAACCCCAATACATTTTATGACCCTAATGCACAATATCAACAAAAACAATGGGGTCCTTCCCTAATTACCTATCCATAATGGATACCTCAACAAGCTCAAACACAACCTTGGCAACAAGGTTGGAGGGGACATGTGTATGGAAATCCATCTTACCCTACATATCCATAGTACCCTGCAAACATTTCCCAATTACTACCTGGATTCAACCCACCATAGATTCAAGCTTTACTCCCACCTCCTATACAACAACAATTTACAACCCCCTTGAACCCTAACCAACAACAGGAACCACCTATAAATGCCAATCAACAGCAAAACCAAGCTGCCCACAACCCTCCAAAACCAACAATAATCCCTACCCAACCAATCCATAACCCCAATAATCGAACCACCCATCCAGTGAAAAATACAGAAGTTCAAACCTTTCCCACCTATGAAATTCAACTACGATCGATGAAAGTTGTAAACCATTCAAATCCTGCAGTAATAATTTAGGGAAAAAAATATAATCATTCTGAGGAAGAAAACACGCAAACCACCCCTGCAGAAGAAGAGACCTCCCCTACTATTCCAATCACTTCTCAGTATGTACAAGTACCCCAACAAGTTAATCTCCCACCCTACCCCGAAAGACTATTAGTGAAGAAACTTGACCCACCCTTGCACAGATATATAAAAGATGAATTACGAAATGTATGTATAAAAATACCTCTGCTGTAATCCATTAAGGATATTCCCATATATGCCAAAATCATAAGGGATCTTTGCATTAAGAAACTAGGAAGGAAGAAGAATGAACCTCCCCTTGTTCAGGTGGTGGGACAATTATCTGAATTTATTTATGAATTGCCATACAAATATAATGACCCTAGAAACCCAGTAGTCACTGTTGAAATTAATGGTATTTCTCTACAAAACAAACTCATTGATTTGGGTGCAACAATTAATGTAATTCCTTTTGACACTATGCAAAAGATCCAAATCAACTAGTTAAGACCAACCCAAACCATGATAGAGTTGGTAGATAAGTCAGTCATTATCCCTGCAGGAATTCTAGATGATGTCACAGACACTCTAGCTTCTTGGGAATATCCAGTAGACTTTTTAGTCATCTATTCTAAATCATCCTCCAAACCAGGACACCCTATGGTTCTTGGCCACCCTTGTCTAGCCACAACAGATGCCTTTATCAACTATCGGTCTGGTGAGATGACTATATCCAATGGCACACATAGCCAAAAACTTGTTCTCTTTGCTCCTGCCCAACCGACACAGGAAATACCTATTTGGTTATAAAACCCTTATGGAGAGGAATATTGCATCAAACCCCTGTTAACACTTGAACAAGTAAGAGGAATGCAAGAACAATCGGATGAACGAGTCTTAAGTTTATTTTTGGCTGACACAAATTGCATTGAATACCCGAGGTCTTTTGCAGAATTGTCACATATTTTCAGTTTCAAATTTCAACAAACTTGGCATCTTGATATCACTCAATTATATACTTTATCACTAGCTTCCTGACAGAAGGAAGAAACTACTGAACTTGTTGAGATTGGCCCAGGAAAACCTTTGTATATCGACTCTAGTTTGGAACCAGAACAAAAGACGTAAGTAATTGAAATGCTCCAAAGACAATTTGATGCCTTTGCATGGGATTATGCAGACATGAAAGGAATTCACCCTGACACATGCACACATCATAACTACACTAATGACGAAATCAGACCAGTTAGATAGCCTCAGCGAAGGATGAATCTATCCCTTAAAGATATTGTAAAAGAGGAATTGCAAAAACTCCTTCAAGCCAATCTTATATACCCCATTTCAGATAGTCAATGGGTATCTCCACTTGTCATAGTTTCCAAGAAAAATGGTAAGTGGAGAATATGTGTAGACTTTCGGGAGTTGAAAAAACACACCCATAGGGATTATTTTCCCTTACCATTTATTGATCAGGTGTTGGATACCTTGTCCGAAAAAAAGTATTTTTCATTCTTGGATGGGTTTAGTGGTTATAACCAAATACAAATAGCACCCAAAGACCAGAAGAAAACCACTTTCACCTGCCCATGGGATACCTATGCTTATAGGGTGCTCCCTTTTGGACTTTGCAATGCCTCAACCACTTTTCAAAGGGTTGTCCTAGCCATTTTCTCTGACTTGACCAATGATTGTGTGGAAGTCTACATGGATGACTTTACAGTCCATGGACAAGACTTCCAAGAAGATTTGACTAGTCTAGAAAAAGTCTTGATTAGGTGTAAGGAAACTAATCTTTCCTTAAGTAATGAAAAGTAAAAAATGATGCTCACTGAAGGTATTGTTTTGGGACATCATATTTCTGGTTCTGGAATGAGAGTTGATCCAGCAAAGATTTATATTATCACACAGATCAAAATACCTTCCTCACAAAAGGAAGTTCGCAGCTTTTTAGGGCATGTTGGCTACTATAGAAGATTCATTCTGAATTTTACAAGCCTAGCTACCCCTTTATTCAAGTTATTATCTGAAGAAGTCGAATTTAAGTGGGATGATGAATGCCAAATATATTTCGAAATTCTAAAAAAGAAATTGTCAACTACCCCTGTATTAAGAGGACCAAATTGGTCCCTTCCTTTTCATATCTGTACTAATGCCTCAAACATAGCCCTTGGGGTAGTTCTTGGAAAAAGAGAAAATCAAATTCCTTATGCTATTTACTTTGTCAGTAAAAATTTGGCTGCAACTGAAGTTAATTATATGGTCATAGAAAAAGAATTGCTAGTTGTAGTCCATGCTATAAATAAATTTAGACATTATATTACAGGATATCAAGATTTTGTACACACTGATCATTCAACCATTAAATTATTAATGAACAAACCTGTAGCAAATCCTAGAGTTAAAAGATGGCTCTTATTATTACAAGAGTTTAATATCAACATTATTGATAGACCTAGTAAGGATAATCTTGTGGCTGATTTCTTATCTAGACCGATTCATCTGGGAGATAATGCACCAGTAGAAGATAAATTTCCTAATAAAAATGTGTTTGCTATTTCTACATTCACTCCTCGGTATGCATATGTAGCTAACTATCTTGTGACAGGGAAGATGTTGTTGGGAAAAATACCCTACGGACTAGCAAACTAGGGTCAGACTTGCATGCAGATTTTGACCGTAAAGAAATTACTTTTTAACCTACAACCCAAAACTTAAACCCCTATTTCATAGTACATGCATGGAGAATGCCTACTAACCTTGTCTCCGACATTCAATGTAGATCCTCCGTTGCACTTTGACCACTTTCTTGCGCTGCTCCTTCCAAAGATAACCTGCAATCAAGACAAACAACTATGCATGCATACTACTTCTCTATTAGAGGGTTAGAAATTAAGCATAAATTAAACAAACCATAGATAAATCATGCCTTGGGACGGAAAAAGTATTCTTTTATTATTTGAAAAATGAATCAACTTACAATCAAAGTCAAGACCGGCCACCGCTCCTTGATCCTGATCCTGGGCTCCTCTTCTTCTTTCCTCCAACTGCTTTGCATTAAATATCCTTTGGCATGAGGAAAGGATAAAGGGTTGGGACAATGGATTCTATAAATGGGCAGAGTTTCTTTGCTATATTTTTTCCTTTTCCAAATGGTACCCCTACCCCTTCTTTTATAGGCTAGAAGGAGCTAGGGTTTTGGACGAACCCTTGGCCATGCATGGCCGGGAGTTTCAGTTAACTGACCCATAGCTTTTTGTTCCATCAACAACTTTCCTTTTTTCGTGCTTTGTTAGGTACACGTGGGCTATAGTGAGCCATCCAGCGTGCACATGCGTGCAATAATGGGTTAGGGCACATGGGCCTTGACACAAGAGGATTTACAAAGAGTTGTTCACCAAATGTTTTGGAAATGAAGGGATATGAGTTGGCCTGATGCCAGGTAAGCATTTGAGGTGCAATTTAGGGTTATAAGAGATGCCCCCTAATGTGTGAGGTCAGAAGAGCATCTGATGGCCGAAATACATTACCAATCTTTACTGATGTGTTGAATGAGTGAGCCCAAGGATCAGGAACCAGGAGGTGCCATCTGCAAAATAGAAAATGTCTCACCGAGGCGGGCATACCCATGCTCAAGATAAAATAGAACCATGGCTACCAATCAAATACACTGTAGATCCATGTCAAATAACCATAAAGAGTAGCCACAAATAATACACAATGGAGCTACATCTCAAAATTAGAAAGATATACATATAGAGTACCCATCTTCCAGAAGTTGATTTGGCATGATGGCTATTCTTCAGAGCTCGAGCAACAACTTCAAAATCTTCTAAAACTTGGGTAGGAGTGTAATATGAGTGTACGCCTGCACTACCCAGAGGTCTTCGACAACTTGTCGATTGTGGACTTGATAATCCTGATGATCGGACTGAAGGCTTCAGTGATTTCGAACAAGGACTTGATTGGACGTTCAGGATGGTCAGGTATGCGGACAAGAGACATATTGCAGAGGGGTCGAATCAGGCTTAGTGGCGAAGTTCCCTTGGATAATAGCACGACAAGTGATAAGACTCAGGCAACATATATGTTAATCATAAGTCTACGAAGCAGGAGGCAATGCAAACTCTCCATATGTTTGAAAGAGTAACCAAACGGTGGAGGACACAACTCTATATAGCGAGAAAAGATTCCTAAGGTCATACTACATCCCATAGTCTGATGATCAAACAGATAGATGTGCTTTATCCAAGGGTGACTCATTATGTTGCCAATAAAGAAAATATGTTTCCCATCCTCTTTTTGGGGTATATTTGATTTTTTTGTTCTTTTTTATCATTTTTGAAAAAGAATAAAGGAATATTACGTTACAATGGAGGAACGAGTACTGCAAACATACAAGCTCGAGGCACAAGGACAAGACTGATGTTCTGGTAAAATGATACTCGAGAAAAATCCTCCAGCGGCCAAAGGTGTTAAGACGCAGAAGCAAACTGTCACAGGGCTGGTGGATAAGGTATGCAAATGTGGTTGATAGAACACACAATGGTAACGTCCTTCGATGTAAGTTTAACGAGCCAAGAGAAGGTAAGATCGGTGGTTTTTCATGTTTAGAGAGTCTGAAAAAGCATAAAAGGAGACTTTGCTGGGGTACCTTTTTCGACAATAGTCTAGTCAGTTCGAAAAAGGGATAAACTAGCACCGATTAGATGTCAATTCAAAACCATTTTAACGAGTATGACAAGGACAAGATCACTTGACTATTTTTTCACTTTTAAGGAGTCTGAAAAAAGCTTAACTATGGACTCCGTCAGGAATATTCTTCTGGACCAATTTAACAAGTGTGAAAGAATAAGGTCACTCGATGATCTTTTCAATTTTAGGGAGTCTAAAAAGAGCTTAACTATGGACTCTATGGGGGTTTCTTTTTCATAAATTTAGTCCCTCAGGCCCGAAAAAGGAATAAAATTATACCTGAGGATACTCTTCTAAAGAATGGGAATTCAATAAAGTATACCTTTGTTCATACAGTTGACCGTCCAGACCGAAAAAGGGGTAAACTATTGCTGAACAGACGTGACTTCAAATTTCATTTTAACGAGCGTGAAATGCCGAAAGATCACTCAACAATCGTTTCATGTTTAGAGGGTCTGAAAAGGGCTTAAAAGGAGACCCGTTATTTTTTGGGAGTCCTGAGGGTAAAACAAAGAGTGAAAAATACTCATGCAAATGAGGCTCATACTCATATTCAGGAAAGACTGTACGGACTCTCAAGCCTACAGTGTTTTTAGAAATGGCATGGACACCATAGTGCAACCAGGACCTACCTAGGGCATTCATGTTCTGGTAAGCTCTACCACCAAGTCATGACACTTCTAGAGAAGATATGATGGTTATGTGTCACAACCTGATGGGATCGTTCCTGTAGCATAAGAAAAAGGCAACGAGATGCAAAAGTTGGGGTGATATCCTAACCTATATGCTCAAGTTGATTTTTGAAAAAAACTAAAAAAAAATTATGGACCGTCAATATTTTTTCGAAACTCAAAACAAATTGTCTCAATACCTGATTAAATCCTTCCCATATAACTCCTGGATCACTCTAAATGGTTTTTGGTATAAAGAAACTGATAAGGGGGGGGCAAAAAGTGACAAAAAGATGCCAAAACGTCTATAAATAGAAGTTGGCAGCTCATTATCACCATTGCAGATTTGGAAATTGACTCTGGAGCCAAAAGACCCCCTTTGCCAAATATAGTGATTTCGGGAGCTATAGTGGACGAAACGAACTTTTGCTTGGACCAAGTAAGTACAAACTCCCTTATCAAGCTATTCAATACTTCATTTTAGTTATTTAAGTTATTTTTTGGGTGGGCGTCGACCTTAAAAAGGTCAGCCCTAGGTACACGCAGGTTGTCCAAAGACAGTCTGTGTGTACATGTGTGAAGAGTAAAGTCTGCATGTGTGTACATGCGACTGTCACCTCTACAGACCACGTGTACCCCCCCCCCTATTGATGGAAAAACAAATAAAAAGAAGTATTGACCCTCCTTTACCTTGTTGTGTTGGCAGGATGTATGTCTAGTGGAGGGAAAGGGAGCACGAGGCAATTAGTGAGTTGGTTGCTGCAGATCCGAATGTTGTGGTCGTGTTAATGCAATGTGGTTTGCTCAAATTCTTTTTATGTCTGTTTGTGCACACACAACCAAGGATACTGAATGCCTTGATTGATTACTGACATCCTGATGCAGAGGCCTTTATGCTAGAGGGACAATCATTGGTGCCCACCACCGAGGACATTTACTTTCTGACTGGCCTCTCAAGGAGAGGGGAACCAGTCAACTTCCAGACGTTTCCTATGGGGCCGAGCAAGATCTCGGAGTTGATAGTTGAGTACTGTGAGGCTGGGACCAAGTGTACAGGTTCCCAGGTACCCATTAGCAAGATTACCAACTTAGCACTATAGACTATCTTGTTACTTATTGGGCGGATTACCGGCTCAGCAGTCGTGCATCAGGCTTCGCGCGCACAGATGAACTATGTTATTCAGTGCATGAATGGACAAATTTTTTATAAGAGTACCACATTGTTGGAGTGTATGAAGAGGCAATTGACAAATTGTCGACAGTGGACACAGAGGAACTTTGGTTTCGAGACTATCTTGTGTTCGTTCTTTTTTGAGAGAGTTTTGTGTTTTAGTCCTTGGGTTGTAGTACGAGGACATCTAGCCTCTTTCCCTGCAGTGTGTAGATGGGCAATGTTACTGTCGCGACAGGGTGGTGGAAGGACCGTTGAGGCCTTCGACGACGACTTATTTGCTTGGTTGTCACGAAAAATCCCTACTATCGAGGACTACTCGTATGTAGGGATAGAATTCTCTAGAGATCCATAGATACCCATACCTCCTGGTGAGGAGTGAGGGGAGATGGGTAAGTCTCCTCCTTTGTATTTTTTTTGTTTGCATATGTAATTTTTATGTATTTTTGTTATATATATCATTTTTTTTTGTATGCCAGAGTATTTGATGGGTAAACATTTATTGCATGCAGATGTGGGACCCGTGCGACCTGCTGACTATACACAGAACAGGCGTCGCCCATGGCCGGAAGCTGCAATTGTCGCCGCTGGGGGAGAAGCAGTAGCAGGGAACTTCCCAGCAGGAGAGGCTGAGAGGGTCCTTAGGCGAATTGAGCAGAACTTTACTACGATCACTCACACAGTATCGATGGCAGAGATAGAGGACCTGTCACCATCCGTGCAGACTCATGTTGTGGGGGCACCTCGGACATGGGTCCGTTTGTTTAGGTGTTTAGCCCATGTTGTAGATGATTATAACAGGGCCCATAGGCCTTGAACAGACTTTAGACTTTTTATGTGCCACGAGCACCTTGTTGTATATATTTTTTGAGGGCATAAGCCCGATGACTCGTTACTATTCCCATTTTTGAAGTGCTTGCGTCCATCTATGTACTCTGGTGATTTTATGATGTTTATATATGGTTTTTATCTTTTTTGTGTCTTATGGATTATGTGTGAAAAAATATATTTACATGTTTATGTACATGATCTTTTTGTATGTGGGCAAGATGCCAATCTAAAATTTGATTAGATAGAGTATCGGTAATTTGGTTTAATCTCCTAGGAACATGAAAATATGTAATATAATCAAATTTTCATTCTAAGAGACGTACCCTAAGGAATCGTCGATGTAAAGTTGGATCATGAACTCGATATATTCTGTTTAGCTGCGACACAACCATTTGAGTGTCGAGATAGACCCGGAGATGAGAGATACCCAATGACAAGGCGTCACGAAGAAACTCAATAACTGCAATATACTCGACGACATTATTTGTGGTGTCACCTAAGCATATACCTCTGGAAGATAACAACTGACCTTGAGGTGTAAAGATTACCCAGGCTGCGGAGGCAAGCCTCCGCGTGTGTCGACTAGCACCATCTGCATACCCAATGAACACCTCAGACTCACTTGACATCTTCCATATTGACGAAAGATAACATCAATGACATGTCCATAACACTTTAAAAGAAACTTAAAAGGTAATAGTACAAAGACTATACATATGTTACAAAAAGTTACCCACACTGACCTATCTATGAGTAATACTTCTTGAGGTAGAGCCCATTTCTAGGCTCCGCCAATGCATTCCCTTCAAAATTGACCAAACGATAAGCGCCCTTTTTTAATACCTCCTTTATAATGAAGGGTCTGAACCACATGGGTTTAAACTTTCCTGCCCCCAAGGGGTCCTTGTCTTGGTCATAGACTAGGACAAGGTCGCCCTCAGAAAAACTCTGAGGATGAATGGACCTATCATATTAACACTTGACCTTATGTTTATGAGCCTTGTTGGCCAAGGCCACGTCATGACACTGCTCATCAAGCTGCTCAAGGTGTACTAATTGTTCTTCAAGTGGAGAAGTGTCTGGCAATAACTGTACTGCCAATTTCAGAGATGGGATTTGACATTCTATGGGCAGGACTGCCTCCAGCCCGTAAACGAGTTGAAAAGGTGAGAAACCGGTTGCAGTCTTAACAGATGTTCAGTAAGCCCATAATGTCGAGTATAACATCAAATGCCAATTTAACTTGGCTGAGTTGATAGTTCGCTGTAAAATCATCTTAAGAGTTTTGTTTACAGCTTCCACCTGCCCATTGGCTTGGGGGTAACAAGGTGATGAATGTTCCTACCGTAACCCAAGCT
This sequence comes from Picea engelmannii, assembly GCA_009831015.1. Taxonomy (NCBI): domain Eukaryota; kingdom Viridiplantae; phylum Streptophyta; class Pinopsida; order Pinales; family Pinaceae; genus Picea; species Picea engelmannii. The sequence goes on along the minus strand of ML801234.1, from coordinate 117,887 downwards.
TTGATGTTAATTCGATCATCATTTGGTTTTGAAAGTGACTGCCATGGTCAATGACAATCTCTCTCGGGACACCGAACCTTGCTATGATTTGATTGAATAAGAAGAGAGTTGCAGTCTCTCCATCATCTTTAAACATTGGCATAGCCTCGACCCACTTAGTGAAGTAGTCAACAACTACGATGATATAGTGGTGCCCCCTTGCTGACAGGGGGTTGCATGTAGTGTAATAAATCCCCCACTTAGTGAAGGGACCAACTGTGATGATAGGAAACATAGGAGCGGGATGTGCCCTCATCTTCTGAGAAAATATTTGGCACGGATGGCACTTCTTGACCGATTCGATACAATCTTTGATAAGTCTGGGCCAGAAGTAACCTACTCGTAAAATATTTTGGGTTGTTTCCAATCCAAATAAATGACCACCACACGCTCCAATATGGAAATCATTGAGCACTATGATGGCCTCCTCATGAGTGAGACATCGACGCAAGATGCAGTCTACACCTCTCTGATATAGTGTATCATCGAGTATGAGATAATTCTTAGCCTGATGGCATATCCGTCGACGCTCGTCACGAGAAGCAGAGGTGGGGCACTTCAAATTATGGAGATAGATAAGTATATCTCCATACCATAGGTCTGAAGATTCAATAAAAAACATATCCCCCCAGATAGGCGATTCCTCAGGCACAACGTCATTTGACTCAATCAAAAGTTCTAAAATAAGTTTTGCGAAGACCAATGACTTCTTGGACTTTGCTGAAACGAAGTCTAAGTCAAATTCTTGGAGGATGACCATCCACCTACTAATTTTTCTGCCTATAAATTGTCGTGTCAACATGTACTAGAATGGATTCACGAAAACAACAATGATGGTCTTGTGAAATAGGACACAGTGACGGAACCGTTGAATAGCATGAATGACTGCCAATGCAAGTTTTTAGAGATGGGAATAATTAAGTTCCGGTCCTACGAGGCCTTGGCTGAGGTAATAGATCATGTATTCTGAAAATGAATCATCTTCCTGAACTAAAACCATGCCTATGGTTGACTCTGTGGCAGCCAGATATAATAAGAAATCTTTGTTATAATTAGGTGGTCGTAGCAGAGGTTTGATTGTGAGGGCGTGTTTTAATGCATCGAAAGAGCATTGAGTGGCTTCATCCCATAAAAAGGGAACGTATTTCTTTAGTAAATGCATAAATCCCTTGCTGATTTTGACATAGTTGGAGATGAAGCATCGTAAGAAGTTTGTCTTTCCTTGTAGACTTTGAAGTTGTAAGATTGTTGTTATAACCCTAAAATGCACCACACAAGCTTACCTAGCATCAGGCCAACTCATGTCTCTTCCTTGCCAAAGCCATGCTGAATAAAACCTTGAAAAACCACTTAAATCAAGCAACCCACGCCCTAACCTCTCACTGGGTGTGTTGGACCGCTTATTGGCCTTCTACTGCACGCGGTGGACCGTGGGCTAGCCCACTACAGCTCGCGTTTACCTAACAAAGAAAAAAATCAGGAAAGTTTCCGTCGGGACGAAAAGCTTTGGGTTAGTTAACTGGAACTCCCATACATGCATGGCCGAGAGTTCGTCTAAAACCCTAGCTCTTTCTAGCCTATAAAAGAAGGGGTAGGGGTACTATTCAAAAGAGGAAAAATCATAGCAAAGAAACTCTGCCCAATTGCCGTCCATTTTGTCCCAACCCTTTAGCCTTTCCTCAAGCTTTAGGAGAATTCAAGCAAAGCAGTTGG
>ML801234.1:84851-106944 GCA_009831015.1 Picea engelmannii | reverse complement strand
GAAGAGGAGGAGCCCAGGATCAGGATCGAGGAACGGTGGCCGGTCTCAAAAATCATTGTAAGTTGGTTCATATTGAGATCAATAAAAATATACTTTTCCCATCCCAAATACATGAGTCTTATATGTTTTATGTGATTTGTGTTCATCTCTAACCCCCTAGTAGAACAATAGCATGCATGCATAGTTTTGTCTTGATTGCAGGATCGCTTTGTGGAAGGAGCAGCAGCAGCAAGGAGATAAAGCTCAACAGAGGAGCTACACCAACTGTCGATAAAAAGGTTAGTTATTTCTTCCCTTGTTTGCTTAAGAAAAAGGGTTTTATATTCAGGGTAGAAGGTTAAAGGTAGCTTATGAAGGGTCATGATCTGCGTACAAGTTTAAATCCCTAGCTTGTTAGTCCGTAGGGTAGAATACCCCACAAAAATTGTGCATGGGGGGGGAACTGGATTATTTCCTCCACCTTAAGAGGATTGACCATGATCCCTATTGTTGACATGATGAAACCTAACAAACGTTCTGACATTACGCAGAAGCTGCACTTGTTTGGATTCAAGCGAATCCTAAAGTAGCGACAACGTTCGAAGATTAGTCTAAGGTGCATAGGATGATCCTTTCGCTTGTGAGAGTGTGATGCTAAATCATCTAGATAGGCCTGGACTATATGTTTGAGGTCATGAAACGTAAAATATATGGCCCGATAGAATGTGGCTCCAGCATTTTTAAGGCCAAAAGGCATCTTACGATAGGCGAATGTACCCCACGGACAAATGAATGTCATTTTGTGTTGGTCTTCAGGTTTGATTTGGATTTGATTATATCCTGAAAAACCATCCATGAATGAAAAGGCTTCACAACCGGCACATTCATCAATGATCTGGTCAATGAATGGGGTTGGAAAATTATCTTTGGGACATGCCTTGTTCAAATCATGGAAATCGGTACATACATGAATCGTGCCTTGTTTTTTATTGACCGACACGGGGTTTGACACCCATTGAGTCAAATGAATAGGATAAATGAAACCTACGTTGAGAAATTTCTCAACCTCAATCTTGATGGCTGCTACTTTCTTAGGATTAACTGGATGAAGTTTTTGTCGAACGGGCTTGGCATCAAGATACGTTGTGATTTCATGTTCAACTATTTTCGGATCGATACCTGGCATTTCCTCATAAGACCAGGAAAAAATGTCACAGAATTATTTGAAAAGATCCATGTAAATTTGAATCTCTTTAGGGGAACAATCTGCTCCGATGAAGACATTCTCCACGATGCCAGGGTTTCGGGAGATGTTGATGGGTATGGTTTCAGCGATAGTCACCATATTTCCCTCAGCATAAATTTCCTGTGTAGCTAAGAGTTTAATAGGACATGGATGATCTCCCGTCATGGTAATGGTGAATTCCCTGCTTCGATTCGGCTTAACTCGAGGAGAAAGTATGATCTGTGATGAAGATCTTCCCAAGGTTTGTCCAGACTAGTCATTGCTTCGATTACTACTTCGTCAGAAGGAAAGACTAAGTCTAACGAATCAATGTTAGCAAGAGAACCCTGAGCCCAAATAGGCTCTATAAGTGGATTGAACTCTTGTGCAGGAGTCAGATCAGGGTGAGTTGAAGCTTGCTGGACTAAAGAGTACATGAATTTAGCGGCTGACAAGGGCATGGACATGCCAGAGTGCCCTATCTCATCCATTGTGGCTGATGGGGAAGGAAGAATCCAAGGATCCTCAAAGTAAGTTGTGCGGAACGACGAAACTTGAAAAATCTCAACCTTATGGTGATTAGATATGAACTTAACATCATCGTGAGGAGGTAGGTAATCGAAGGTACCCATCAAAGACGGGCACAAACCAACTCCTACGTTAATGACACCTGGTTGAGGATTATCAATCATGGGGACCGTGGATGCCCCCAAAGTTGGGTCAGGTCTAGAGAAAGATAGTTTATCGATGGTCACTATCCGGCCTTCGTGTGGAAACAACAAGACTCGGAAAACTGTAGCAACCACAACGTGCATAGCATAAGTCCAACTCTATCCTAATAAGAGATTATAGTCGAGGGGAGCATAGACTACCTCTACTTCGAAACACATGGTTTTCCCTCCTAACTGCACAGGGAAAGAAGGAACAATGCCATGTGGTCGGAAAGAACGATCATCGAAAGCAGTGAGGAGAGTAGGTGATGGAGACAAAGCAGGCTGGCCAATGACCGTCCAACATGATAATGACATAGCACATGTCGAGGCACCCTCGTCGACCACCGTGCGGAAGATATTCCGTGTAAAAGTTTTCGTGGGATGAGCCACTACTATCTGAAATGCTACGTGGTAAGGCAGACGAGGTTTTAAGTCAGATGTATCTAACATGATGGTACCCGGGTTACAAGTCTCTGTAGAGCCTAAAGCGGTTAACAAGTCTTTCCTCTAAGCAGGGAAACTTTGGAGGACCTCCAAAGAAGACATCGCACAAGGGGTTTGTGATAAATCCTCCACCATAGAGTAATTCTGGGCGGCCCTTGCATTTGGGTTGTGAGAAGCTTTCTTAAAGGAACCCTTTGGAATGCATGTCATTGTTTCTCCTAACATATTCTCGATCTGTAGAGGAAGATATGGGAGCTCAACTTCTTTACCCTTCTCAGAAGTGCTTGGTTTACTATAGTCGTGTGCTCTAGTTGTTATGAAAGCATCACCCCTAACCATATATACGTTCGCAGATGAGGGATTGTTTGGAGGAGGGAAGGTTTCTTGGCTTCCCCCTTCGACACTTGTAGAGGCTTGAGTTAAATTTTTCCCATGTTGAAAGGGATTAGTCAACACTGCTTGTTGTTGTTGTGTGACAAAATTTTGGGCCTCTGCAAGTCGAGGACAAAGATGGGTCGGGTGGTTCTCCGCACACAAGTTGCACGGATACCTCACCTTTCATTTTTCCATGGTGTCCCTGCCAGCATTATCAGTGGGTTTTTTATCCCCCTTACCCTTCTTTTGTTTTTTTTTCTTCCCTTCAGGCTGCTGGGTGGCCTTTGGGTTAGTCAATTGCATAAAGTGTACTTCCAACGCTTGGGTAGGAGGAGTAGCCAAATCAGTAGTCTAGCTGGATGCTGAGTGTTGTATAGATAATTGTTGCAATTGTTTTGTCAATTGCTCAGTGGGCTTGGTTTGTGCTAAACCAACAATACCATTGGCATGTGGTCCAGCTCTCTGTCTGGTTTTATCCAGTATTGATCGTGGTGCATCCGGTAGGATGTTGTATAATAAAACAGACTGAGAATAGATGAGCTCAAACTGTTGAGCCCTCATGATGGCATCTTCTTCGGAGAAAAATCCATAGGTTGCAACGTCTTTGGATAACTATGGGACCAAAGACTTAAGGAACCACTCAAGAAGGAATGCTGGTGGGACTGGTACTTTGATTAGACTCTTCCGGCATCTCCATTCTCGGATATGATCAGAGATATGGTCCACTGTTGTTTTTTCAAAATTGGCGAGCAACTCTGTGCTAGCGTCGTATCTCACAGGTAACTGGAAATGATTAAGGAAGGCCATTTCCAGTTCACCAAAAGAAGAGTATCTTGAGCGATCGAGCTCGATGTACCATTTTGTGACACTCCCGATAAGAGTGCGTTGAAACAATTGCAACTGTACGGAGTCATATTTCAATGAGTTAGATGAACACCAAATATGGAAGGTAGTCACATGATCACCTGGATCTTCATTAGGCTTGGTCTCGAACTTTGGAATGTCTAAAGGCAACTTCGTTGGCATAGGAGGCCAATGTGGATCGTGACAAATAGGGTCATTTAACAACCTTGTCAAATCTGGCAAGTGTAACGTCGCCAGGAATGGTAGTTTGGGTTGTTGTTGATAACCTGGGGAAAAGGGTCCTGGATTTTGACTGGAACCAGGTTGCCAGGAAAAGTTTGGTTGTTGGCCCTGATTTTGGTAGAAACCACGACCCTGACCAACATAAATATTTTGCATCTGTGGAGACATTATTGTCTGATCTCCCATAAACGACATATGATGTTGGGCATGCATCATGTTTGAAGGACTTTGGGAAGGATTACCCCATGCCAGTCCTAATGGGAGAGGCATAGTAGTCTGTCCAGGGTTCCATTTACTATGGAAAGAATTACCCCATAACGACATTCCAGAGGAGGGAAGGGATCCTTGTCCTGAGTTCCAAAATCCTACTATATGTTCCCCCTGCGCAAGAGTAGTACCCTGTGCAGGAGTAGACTATCCAAAAATAGGATTGCCCCCAGACGGCAAAGGGGTGGATGTGAAAGCGTTGTTACCAAACATATTGTTCCAAACAAATGGTGACGAACCTACTGGCATACTGTACGCAGGTGTTCCTTGACTCCCAGATCCAAATAAACTAGTGTGTGCAGGCTGCCCGACGGACTACTAATGTAGACCACCAAGTGAAGGGGACGAGGGAGGGGTATGACCTCTAGCATAAGGAAAAGAGTTAAAATGGAAATGAGTGCCCCCAAGTTGACCTTGCAGAGGAGCATTAGATCTCCCTACCCCCAGACCCAAAGTTTGTAAAGTGGAGTGAGTGAGTGCAACACTTGTACCCGAACTAGGCATACCGTATAAGAAAAGAGGGTCTGTCGCACTAGGTGTGAAGGGGGTTGTGGCCGCCGCCATAGATGGGGTCAGTCCACTGTGCGACGTAGTTGTGACCAAGACCATGGTGGCTCGAACCGATGACAGTAAGTTAGGAGATGATTCTCCTTTGGTAGCAACTGTGGTGGGAATGGAAGAATTCCCAGAAGAAGTAACAACGTTTGTTTCCATAGTTGTGTGAGGCACTGACAAGTGTTTGTAAAATTGGATTGGCATAATAACCTATGGCCAGGTATCAGTGGTTGAGGTTTCAACCAAGCCAATATTGGTAGTTGATTCCTCCGGGAGTTGTTCGGGCACAAAGGTTTGTAACTCGGTCGCTTCGAAAGACCCTTGTTGGTCTATTTTCCGCCTCAATGGTGGCGGGGGTGGCTCCAGTATAATCAGCGGCAGGCCAAGAAGCCTTCATGACCGGAGAAGCTCGGGATCCTCCACTATGTGAGAATATCCAAGACACGCTAAGCTATACTACACGTTCAAACAGTAACACACACTAAAAAATAAGCCACTAGGAGATAAGACAAGCAATCACTAGACTATTTGGAAGAACAGTTACAACAACCAACACTAGAGTAACCTACCGGTGCAAGTGAAACTCGAACACGGAAGCACCCTCCGGGTATACTCTACAAATAATGGCTTGATGTCTGTCCTAGATACCGCGGTATACCCCTGTAGTCACCTGTGTATGCCCCTAAAAAGATTGGCAACTAGGTTGCCAGCACGTGAACAGTCACCAGGAGGGTACAGTCGAAAGTCGGGTAGACCACAATGAGCAGGGTATCAAGCCCAAAAGATATCAAGGGTATCGAGAGAAAATGGTCTGGAAGACAACTGAGGACCTCGAATGGATTCGAGACCCATGAAGCCCCGTGGAAAATGAAAACGATGGAATCCCAAAACAAGCCCTCGATATGTGTTCTCCACTACGATTGGTCTGGCTTTGGAGGGGTTATCTCTGCTACCTTTCCGCACGCGACCTCGTGTTTATCCCCTCTGTTAGAGGGGGGTCCTAGATAAATTCCATGAAACTGGACTTATACACTCCCTATCGCAGACTCCAATGTTTGGTTTTGAATGGCCTTGGAGAGTTTCCTCTCCAACCTAATCCAAGGCCCTAGTCCTAAACTAGTTTGTGAACCCTACAAACAAAAAGTCTAATAGATTTTAAATTAGCGTTTATTTTATGGGTTTTCTTACATCATGGGGTATGAAGGTGAAACTGATGATGTGTACATATGAAAGAAAAAACAAATGAAAAAAGTTGAAACAAAAAGACTTTTACTAAATGCAAAATCTCGACAACTTTTCACAAAGAAAGATTTCTTTTTCTTTTCGATTTTTCTAAGATTTTATGCAGCAATTATAAAGGAATTTCACTCGACTATGAGCTACTTATTCTCTAAATGCACTGCAAAAACTTATGAAACAAAAGACTTCTCCCTAGCTAATGATGCAAAAACACACTCTTCAAACAAAGAAGAAAATGAAAAAGAGATTTTTTTATTTATTTAAGTGCTAATAAACCAACAAAGGGAAAATACCAACAAGCACAAAACCAATAAAAAAAAATTATGTCTTAAAGCACAGATCACAAAAAATCAGAGTAAAGACACACAATGGCAATCAAGAAAACAAAGACTCTTACACTTGTCTAAAAACCATAAAACAAAATTTTTCTTTTTATATTTTCTGTCAACTATCAACTAAGAAAAAGTAGGCTAAGGGTAAGAGGACCTAACCTACTGACTGTTCAACCCTAGACTCAAACACCTGAGAGGAATACTTCTCGTCAAAGGAGGGGATGACTGCCCCACCCTGATTAAAAAGCATCCTGTCAAGCATGCTACTGTCACTAAAATAGCACGTGTGCAAACACATGCTGAGCTGAAACAGGAGGTGTGTACCCGCGGGCTGACCTTGAACAGGCCGTGTGTATGTATAAATTCTAAGACAAAATTAAAAACAGGCAGTCCAGACCAGGAAGAGGCCTCTGGTATTGACAACCAGGGTCCCTTGAAGGCTTGGATTCTCTTTCTGACAAAAAGGAAAAAATAATGCAAGGAATAACAAAATGAAAAAAGAAATCTAAGATAGGACTGTGAACCAGCGGGACTCAGACAGGATTCTAGAAAACCCCCTGAGAATGTATAATTATGACAGGGAAGAGGTGGACTGCCTCCAAAGTTCTCTGAACTCCTACACACTACTTTTATCCCTACAGATAGTGTTCACACGTGGGTTGTAAGAGAATAGGGTGCAGGTACATGCGTACAGGCCTTCTATAGGTCGGATGTACCTCTGTGTGTCCCGACAACTACCGTCAAGAAAAAGTAAGGGAAAACTAGTATGAAGAACCAGGCTCCCTGCTAGCTCAGACCTAACAGAAAAAAGACAGGAAAAGAAAAACAAAAAACCTATTCTTTAAACTACCCAAAAACTTTAAAGAAATCCAGAAACCCTAAAGAGTATTATCCCCAGTATGGTTGCCAATTTTTTTGTTGGGAAAAATACCCTACGGACTAGCAAACTAGGGTCAGACTTGCATGCATATTTTGACCGTAAAGAAATTACTTTTTAACCTACAACCCAAAACTTAAACCCCTCTTTCACATTACATGCATGGTGAATGCCTACTAACCTTGTCTCCATCATTTGATGTAGATCCTCCGTTGTGCTTTGACCACTTGCTTGCGCTGCTCCTTCCAAAGATAACCTGCAATCAAGACAAAAAACTATGCATGCATGCTACTTCTCTATTATAGGGTTAGAAATTAAGCATAAATTAAACAAACCATAGGTAACTCATGCCTTGGGATGGGAAAAGTATTCTTTTATTATTTGAAAAATGAATCAACTTACAATCAAAGTTGAGACCGGCCACCGCTCCTTGATCCTGATCCTGGGATCCTCTTCTTCTGTCCTCCAACTACTTTACATTAAATCTCCTTTGGGATGAGGAAAGGCTAAAGGGTTGGGATAATGGATTCTGTAAATGGGCAGAGTTTCTTCGCTATATTTTTTTCTTTTCCAAATGGTACCCCTACCCCTTCTTTTATAGGCTAGAAGGAGCTAGGGTTTTGGACAAACCCTTGGCCATGCATGGCCGAGAGTTTCAGTTAACTGACCCATAGCTTTTTGTTCCATCAACAACTTTCCTTTTTTCATGCTTTGTTAGGTACACATGGGTTGTAGTGAGCTAGCCAACGTGCACACGCGTCCAGTAATGGGTTAGGGTGCGTGAGCCTTGACACAAGAGGATTTCCAAAGAGTTGTTCAATAAATGTTTTGGCAATGAAGGGATATGAGTTGGCCTGATGCCAGGTAAGCATGTGAGGTGAAATTTAGGGTTATAACAGAAGATGCCTCAGAAATTGTATCCTAGAGAAAAACAGAAAGTAATTCAGCTAAGTGCAACTACATGTGGCATGATGATTGCCTCTACAAAACAAGACCAGATTTGGTAATCAGGAGATGTGTAAGGGAAGATGAAATTCATGATATTCTACAAGCCTGCCATGATGATCCTTGTGGAGGACACTTCGTAGACAAGAGGACTGCTTACAAAGTTCTTCAATCTAGTTACTACTGGCCTCATATTTTCAGAGATGCTAAAACCTATGTATCCAATTGTGATGAATGCCAATGAATGGGTAAGCCTATTGCACAAGACCAAATGCCACTTCAATCCCAAGTAGTTATTGAGCCTTTTGAGAAATGGGAATTAGATTTTGTAGGTCCCATTAACCCTGCATTTAAAAAGAAAAAGTATATACTTGTATGCACTAACTATGTGACTAAGTGGGTTGAAGAAAAAGCTTTACCAGCTGTAAGTGAACAATCAGTGGTAGATTTCCTTTTTAATGACATCTTTACTAGATTTGTTGTACCTCGATAAATTGTGACTGATCATGGAACTCAATTTACCTCTCATCTAGTCAAAGCTATTACAGAACAATACCAAATCAAACACATGAAATATATACCCTACCATCCACAGGCAAATGGACAAGTAAAATCTACCAACAAATTTATTTAGTCCATTCTTACCAAAACAGTACAACTACACCACAAGGATTGGGCTGATAGATTATTAGAAGCCTTATTGGCTTATAGAATCACCTGGAGGAATACAACAGGACATACACCCTATGAGTTGGTGTATGGGAAGCAGGTGCTTCTTCCCATAGAATTCCAAATCAGAATCTTCAGGACTGCAGTACAAGTTGGCATGAACTTGGATGAAGCCCAGCAACAAAGACTCTTGCATCTTAATGAGTTGGACGAAATCAGGTAGGAATCACTTCAAAGAAACACCCTCATTCAATATCAGAGAACAAAATGGCATGACAAGTATCTCAAAAAGAAAAAATTTCAACAAGGAGATTGGGCCCTGTTGTATGACAGTAGATTCAAGAACTTCAAAGGTAAGTTAACTACTCATTGGATGAGACCTTATGAAATTGACACTGTCTATGATAATGGTTCAATCAGGATAAAGACAATTGACAAACAATAGACTCCACTACTTGTGAATGGTCACCGATTGAGAATTTATAACAAACCCCTGTCAAAAGAGGAATTTCTGACTCGTATGCTACATAATTCAGATATGCAGGTGATCAGTAAGGAAGGAGACCCACCTATTTATCCACATTGATTGATTGTTTTATTAGAAGCTTGTGTACATAGGTGTGGATGGAGTTTTGTCAATAAGATGAAGGTAACAAGAGATTATTACCTCCTTTTGTTTTACTTTCATAAATTTTTGTAAGTAAATTTCTATAATTTATTTGATCCTTCATGAACTTACTAAACATTAGTTTGTAGGAATCAACAATATTTTGTTTTGACCTGGTACTAGCAATACTTCTTCGATATCATAAATCCTATTCTGGTCCGGTATGAGTAGTCCTGTGCTGGTCCGGTACCAAACGTCTATCCTTATACGGTACTATCAGGACACATTACCTAATTGACAAGGCATGCTACACATATTTCAAAATCTTATGTCAATTAACCTGAAGTATGAAGCCATGCAACAACCACTTAAGCTGGAACCAAGAAGTCGAATGCATCATCAAATGGCAACCCTTGTGAAGCAATAATTTCTTTTGGTTCTGTTAACAACTAAAGGGAAGTATCTTTAATTTCTTTTGGTTCTGTTGCTAGCTAAAAGGAAGTACTTTAATTTCTTTTGGTTCTGTTGCTAGCTAAAAGGAAGTATTTTAATTTCTTTTGGTTCTGTTGCTAGATAAAAGGAAGTATTTTAATTTCTTTTGGTTATGTTGCTTGAAAAAAAAAGGACATGATCTTTACCTATGATTGTTCAAAGAACCATAATCCACTTCAAAGACTAGAAGTTTCCTTTATCCAATATTTCAGCATGATTAAGGGACAAAAATATATTAGCCTACAAGTAACTATCTCACCCTAACTAGACTTCAATAGTATTCATTGGATTATCTTACTAAAGAGTAACATATGAGTATATGAACACTCTCTATCATGGGAACACTAGGAAAACGTTTATGGAAGAGGATGTATCAGTACCCTAAGGAAACTTTAGGTCATTCTCTTATGGACAAACTCAGACAAAATTATACATCTGGATCACTCTAAAGAAATAATGTGCATAAAATGTTTATTTTTCCTTTATACAAATCTTTAAAAGACATTCAAAGAAGAGAATATACCTTCCAACCCAATACCATCCCATCCTGTAAAAAGTTTTTTAGACGAGCCTCCCCTATCACCGTGCAAATCACTCTTTAATAAAAACCAAAATAGGTGACTATGGACAAGAAGCCTCTGATGGAAAAAGGGTTTAAGAGACTAACCCACTGGGATACTAAATAGGTCTACTGGCAGTGGGTATCGGTTTGTGGTATGACTAGGCAAACCCATCAGAGTATTGAACATGCCTATTTTCAATGGGGCATTCTTCCTGGGGAAGGGATCTCTCACTAATTATCACAACTACCCCAGCAGAGTACCAAACAGGCTTGTTGGAAGTGGGTTCTAGTTGAGAAATGTCTCGTCTCTACTTGTCTAATTGAAAAATTCACTTTTTTCATCTAAAAAAAGGAAAAGGTCACTATTTTCATTTATGAGATACAAAATCCAGATTAACAAGCAACATAATTACTACAAGAAAATGTCCATTTGAGAATTACCCTAAGTCAACTTACCGGTCTAGCATCTAAAGCCTACATTACCTAAGAAGGAAACTTCTTAAGAGTGGAACCCCAACTAGGGATTCTAATCTACTTATACTGTGAAATTTATCTATAACATCTAATTATAGTAAATCTCTGAGGAAAGTTAGGTTGGATCTGTTCTTCTGGAAAACATATAAAAACTTCCCTGTTTTCACTATTGAATGCTACCTTTGTCAATAAGTCATCAAAAGAAAGGCAATTTCAATTTTTAGACATGTGATCATATGCTAGGTGATAAATGTACTTCTGGAATTTGATTTTTTTTTTTTCTCTTATCATCTTTTCTCCATTATGATACAAACTGTTGAATCTTCTTGCATAAATATATGCAACATCCTTGGCATGGGGGAAGGTCAAAGAGCTCCTTCATAGCTCTTTTTCAGACTTACATCTCACCTTCAGAAACTAGCATGATCACCCTACAACCCTGCAGAACCAAATACAAAAGAAGATAAGAACAGAATAAAGAAGTATAGGAAATTATAGTACCAAGCTTTCAAAAAACTCTAGCCTAAGAAGATGAATTCTGACAATCTACAAGCAATCACATATGCTATGGGTATTGATCATACAAAGGTAAAAGCAAAGGTAACATGGTGTTTATTTTCCTCTACTCATAAAACTACAATAGGTATGAAAATATATACTAGATCTTATGACCTTAGTATTAAAACCATGCACCTATCCCTCATACCCATATGCCTAAACTTAATTAATCCTCTCATAAGTGCTCGAAAATGGTTGAGGGAAAAATCACATCAAAGCATGAATATGAAGAATGTCTAGTAATGATAGGCCATGAATGTACTTCATCCTTCAGCAAATCACGAACTTATCTTGTGTCATGAACCATGATCCAACATCCAATTCACCACTCAGAAGTCCAATCACCTATCCCAAAATGATGCTTTGACACCCAACGTCTTGTCCTCATCATTACATTAATGGGTAGAAATGAAATGGCTTATCTGGGTGGTGAAGCCATCCAGATAAGCCTCATCTATTCTTAAATTTTCCTTGTAACATCCTTACTTAAAATTATCATTCACATTATCGAAGCCATCACCATATTTCACTTGTCGTTACCTTTCTCCAGTTCCAAGCCTACTCCTCTCTACGATCTCCGATACCAAACCCTTACCCTCATTAATTGACTAAATCCTTGTGCTAAAGCCCGATTCTTTTCTCACAACTTATAACGATGGTCGTAAGTAGACATGAACCAGTCTTCCAAATTTATAGAGAGATCAAGGAGTTCCAACTATGTCGAGAGAAGTATGCTAGATCAGGATGGATGTCATTTTTGGAGAAATTCACAGGCTAGCACGAGAAGATATCTCATGAATTTATTCAGGGTTACGATGGAGAGATTGTGCATATAGGCAATCTGCAACTAACAATCAATGAAGCAACCTTAAGGGAGGTCACGGGATTACCTAATGGAGGAGCCAAATACTTCAAAGGTGTAGGAATCAACAAGGAAATGTGCCAATGATTTTTGAAAGAAGACCATCAGCACCCCGATTGGAAAAAGGGGATCCCTAGGAACTATATCAAGGAAGAGTATCATCCAATGATTGCTAGTCATCAACGATTCCTCACTTGTGAGGGCAGGTATGCTGTGAACTTCATATATCATCTTAGGCTTCTATTACACTTTTAAGGAGGCCCTAAAATTGATTTCCCATATTTTCTATGGATGATTTGAACAAAATGGTAAGATGTGTCAAATCCCTATCCAAAACTGAGAAGACTATCATTTACCATCAAGGTCTTATTAAGATGTTAGTTTTGCATGAAATTAGGAAGCAAAGGAATAGTTTGAAAATCCTTATCACTCAACACCTTCCCACAGAAAAAAAAACCTGTGGAGGAAGCCCAACGTGCTCCAAAGAAAAATAAGGAACCTCAAAAGAAAAAGGGAAAGAAGGATAAGGCAACTCCATCATCATCCAGGACAGTGAGCCAACACGAAAAATCTAGTAAACAAGAAGGGCCCTCTTCCATAGTCAATAAGACTTTTAAAAGTCAAGAATCAAAAGGTAAAACCAAATTAGTAGAGGAGACTTCAATAGTGGCACTTGAGGAGAAGGGCCATAAGACAAAAACTATAAGGGAAGGGAAGAATAGCTCAGAAAATAAAAGTCAATAGTCTATAGAACAGTCCCCTGTAACCATTCCACAAATAGAAAAGAAGAAAAGGAAGCCTATGAGCACCCCTGATCTAGTAACTCCTTCTAAAAGAACCACAAGGAGCATGGAAAAGAGAGGAAAAGAAGTTGTCAGTCCTCATACACAGGAAGATCCAATCGATCTTACCTCCCCTTCTAAAGACTTATTAGTCCAGGATGACATCTCTAGTTTGACCGAGGAACAAGCCACTATTACTTTATGTGGGATGAGGGAGGAAGTTGAGGAAAGAGAATGCATCCATCCAGTAATGATGGAGTCAAAAAGGACCTTAACAAAAGAACAGATGAATAAAAAGATTGGGGAACTGCAAAAACAAAATCAGGAACTCAAACAAAAAGTGAAGGAATACCAACTATTAGACAGGTATATCAAAAAGGGAAATGAGTAATTGAAAGCAACCAGCCAACAAATTCAAGATGACCATGAAGAGACTTCTAATAATCTCAAGAAGGTACTACAAATCCTACAATACATTAGGGTCATAAAAAGGGAGCTGAAAGAAGAGGCCTCAACAATCAACATCATTGATCCATAGAAGTAAAGAATGCAGTCTCAAGTTTTGAAAAAATTTGGGTTTGTTTTCAGTTGCATGAGGACATGCAATGGTTTTGGCATGGGGGAATGTTGAGACTCTAAATTGACATCCACACTACCCTATTATACTCCTCATCTATACCATTTTGGCTTACCTAAGCTTGGGTAAATAAAAAGAACACTACCATTAGCCATTGATAAGGTCATAAGGTAAAGTATAATTAATTCATGCATTTTTGTGGTTTATTGAGCTAGGAGATTAAATGTTTCATGTAAGAGTGCTTCAATTTTACATGTATAATCTTTGACCTCTAGATAAGTCCATCCTTCCTGTACCATCTCAACGATCTATTACTTGTGCACCAGATTGCCATTGTCTAAATCTAGTACCAAACGCACCTTCTATTCAGATCCGGTACTGAATCTCACTTGTTGCGATCTGGTACCAACAACCGAAGGCTGTCATGCTCCGGTACCACCATTTGTGAACTGTTCATATCTGGTACCATCTACCTGTCATGATCTGGTACCAATACAGGAAGCCGAATGTACCAAGTTTAGCTCCAAATCATGCCCAAGACAATTGTTGGATGTTTATTGAATCATAAATGTTTTAGCAAGGCTATGTTAGGATAGTTTGTTGTTTCTTCATCCTCATGCACTTCATGTCATGACGATGAAGCTTAAAATATGTAACCAAATAATTAAATTTAACAATTGACTGATTTGAAAACGATTTCACCTCCTTGTGTTTCACGACTAAGACTATTTAAATAGTCATGGCAAGGATGGTGGAGGTAGTAGAGAGTTATCATAATATAGCATGTGAAGCAAAATTATATATTGCAAAACATATTCTGGGTGAATATTAATAGAAGGCCATCATTTATCTCCATGTCTTGACCATCTATGATTGAATGTGAGTTGAGTTGTTAGCATAGTTTGATTCTATGTTTTGAAGTTTGAGTAAGAGTAATTTCTGGGTTGAAAGCAAGCTTACTGTAGACTCCAGTCGCTAAACTATTGAAGTGGAAAGGGCCCACTTCCCAACAAAGGTTAGCACCTTCGTAGATTAGTATTAGCATTTTCTTTCAATAGTGTAAATATTAGATTAGTTGAAGCTTTAATTCTCTCAGATGATAGCAGTACAGTTTAGACTAGGATTTCAATTATATGATTGATTAGAGATATTTACTCACTCTGTTTTGCATATGCTCTGCTTTTATGAATTTGATTTTGTTTCATAGACATGAATGTTGGCAGCAGTAGTCATACATGTTGGAAGGAGAACTAGTGAAGTTCACAACAACACATTGTGAACCACAACATACTCAGTATATTGACTATTGAACTCCCCATGCTATGTCTTGGTGATTGATGTGTGATTTCCCTTTCAGAAGTGTGGTTGCATAGTTAGTTATCTGGGTCAGATAGTAGATTTGATCTGTCAAAAGAACTCCATCTCATACTTGCATGTGCCATAATGGAGTAGATAGCCTCTATGTGAAAGACAACCAAGGTGTATTTCAGTTTGCTAGTTTGTTTTGTTTCTAGCATACATAATCTAGAATAGTTTATACACATGACATTAGAATTACCTTTTTTACTGGTGTCTTGTAACTCTGTTGATTACGAATCCTATATTGATAATTAATGAGTTCATTATACTAAACATATAAGTAGCACAATAGTATTCACCTGTGTTTCCTCATCTAGAACACACTCCATGTCGAAGTCTCCTATTATTATTTCTATGCACTCGTTCTCTTTTAAGATCTCCGGTAAACTGATGTCTTTGTGATCCTTCAGTATTTCTCTCATCTGCAATAATATAGTCTCTGATTCTGTTTGATTCTCTAACATATCCTTAGTTTCTTGACCTTCCTCATGGTTTTCTTGTCTCAAGTTCATCTTTTCAACTTTAGCAATCATTCTAGGGAAATCCAAAACCTCATGATCAACAACTTTACAATAAAGACAAATAGGACCTATACCAGGGAATTCCTTAACAATATGCCCTAATCTTCTACAGTTATAACACAATGTCAATCCTCTCTTTCTCTTAAACAATCCCCAACCTTTTTGGTACTACGCACTGGGATCACAGTGATGGACCTGCAATATGCAAAAAATCTTTCTAGGGTCCTGCATCCACTTATTAGTCAAAAAATTCTTTCTATGCATAGGAATAACATATCTTTCACTATTTCTATCAAATCTATTCATATCAAATCTTCCTTATTCTAGATGTGCCCTAGTTTTCAGGCTAAGAAAAAATCTATCAAACATACCTAGATTCATACTTTCGAAGAAAAAATTTGCACTTATCTTACCTTTATCAGAGCACAAAGCTTCAAGATATTACCTCTTTCTTCAGATCGAGCTTCCTTATATTAGCACAGAGATTTTCACGTCAAGTAGAATACTATGCACTACAACAATATATCTATGCACAAAGCTTTCTCATTTCTTCAGTTCCCAACAATCACAGTTTCTCGTCCCGACAAAGGAACCATTTGTTGTCACAGGGGAAGACCCAGGGTTCAATGCTTCAACAACGCACCAAGAAAACCCTAACTATCATCCCTTTCAGAAACACCTACGAAGCAGATGCAGTCTCACCTGAGGTAGAAGCAGGGGGGGTTGCAGGACTCAAGTGTCTACAACCTAGCTAGGACATATATCTGTGATCACGATACTTAACAGAGAACTTAGACAATAGTATGCATTCAGTTATGATTCTTATTCACATTGTAGAATAACCCTAATTATAGATCAGTGTAGTAGTAACCAAGATTTAATCACATCTAATCCGTAGCACATAGCATCAGAGAAGATATAACATCCATTCATATATAAAGCACTAAGCATCAATGAATGAGTCTATCAGGAATTAAGATTAAGCACATAAACACATAAACACCATGAATAACATGACACAAAGAATAATAACACAGGATATACATGGTTCACCCCAGTGTGGGGCTACACCCACCAACTCTTCTCTTCTTTATTAGTCTCTTTCAATCTCCTTACAAGCACCCAACTACAGAGCCAACTCCACATAGGACATATGATATTCACTCACCTCTCCATATGCTCCTTCCCCAAGTTAGATCATGGAACAAAGCCAACTACAACCACTTTCACTTATCTCTGCAAGTATCACATATGGTATGCACAAAGAATTCACAACTATTCTCACTTAGCAACCTTCACAGGTTATTGCATAAAGTCGATCTGAACTAATTATTGCATCACTTAGATACTTAATTATAAATTACAAAAAGGGGCATAATCATGGGTAAACCCATGGGCCGACATCCCATACCCATTACATAAACCCTAAAATCCCAAAAATCCCACAAAAACAGTGAGATCCCAGGATACCCGCTTCACCTGCATGGATGATTTTAAGGATGTAAATTTATTTTAAATTGTAGAAACCTTGACGAATCTTACTAATCCTTCATATACCAACTATAAATGATTGGCGATATTTTTGTAAAAAAATTCAAATATCTAAGGATTTTATATAGTTTTTATAAATTTTTGGCGATTTTTAAGGTAAAATAATTTTATCCTATAGAATTTGGGCGGATCATTTTTAAAATAGCAAATCTCGTTTTTGCAAAAACCATGGAAAATTAGCCCATGAGAAAAATTTAGCCCCTAAAATCATCCCTATTCGTCTGGGTGCTCTGTCTTCGAATAGCCTGTCGAAGTCCCAAAAATGGTCAAGAATGACCAAGGTTCTCTCAAAAATTGGTTCATGGCCAAAATTCCCCATGTTCATCCCACTAGAGGAAATCCCTCTCATAGGAATCAATACAACATCAACAACAACTACATCAGAGATTCCTTCAGCCGTTCGAGTGACAGTTTCATATGCTTCTGAGAAATTGGTGAATTCAATGGAGGACATGACCCTGCAAGAAGAAGAGATCAAAATATTGTAAGAAGAGATTAATAACCTCTAGAAACTGAAATCCAAGTTCTAGTCAAGTTACAACACAAATATGCATAAGTCACACAAACTCACTCAAGAAATACAAAAGTTGCAGAAAGAGACAGTCATGGCCAAAACACTATCAGAAGCTAAGGAAAACATATGGATGGACATTAGCAAGTCAATGACATAGATTTTTCCACTCATACAAATTGATTTTGAACAACATGAACTGGTGCAGAGAGCTAGACAACCCATTGACAAGATAAAGGAAGAATTAGGAGAGAGGCCCATAGAGGCCACTGAAATCATCAGGTTCTTAAATTCTAAGACCAAGGAAGAGATGGAGGCTTTGGAAATTGAGGATAGGACAAAACTATCCTTGAGGTCAAGAAAGTATTGACCAAGAAAGGATTGATGTTACAATTAGAGGAGAAATCCCAGACCATGGACATTGGGGTGCAAAGCTTTTTCAGCAAGGTTGATTCATTGCACAAGAAGGGACTTCCAGGTTTATTAGGGATCAATGATAAGCTCATCACTCTGTCTGACTACAAGCAGAAGATCCTAGAAGTAGCTAAAGATGGTTCTAAATTTGAAGGCATATAAGGGAGCATAACTAGAGAGGATTTCTTAGAAACTCTATAGTTGGACCTAAGCATCCAACATGAGATAAAATACATCTTCATCACAAGGCCCACCTTTGCCAAGTACACTGAGATGGAAGAAACATATAGAATGTTACTAAATGTTTCCATCCCTAGTCAAAAGAGATGGGAAGACCTATGTGATTTACTCCAATAGAGGTGATGTGGACATCTGAGTCAACAAGAGGAACAGTCAAGTCAAAGTGATGAATCATCAACTACTTTCCTGAGAATCAACACTAAGGATTCGAACAGATCATCAACATTCCTATTATTTTGTAATTTGTAATCTAGTTAGTTAGACTTTTCCTCCACCATATCCTAGTCATTAATGACAGGCTCATATGTAATTGTTGTATAAATACTTCTCACTTTGAAGTATTGAGGGTTGGTTTTTGTGCCCATGAAGCTATCTTTGTAATCTTTTTGAGAAGATCGACCAGTCAAAAAAAGGCTATTCACAAGATTCCTGCGTTTGAATGTTGGTGATGTTTATCTTTCTCAGTTAATGTTTATCTTACTCTGTAATCATTTTGTTTTCCATTTCTAATTGTTTAAAGTTAATGAACATAATTTTTCTCG
Organism: Picea engelmannii; assembly: GCA_009831015.1. Lineage (NCBI taxonomy): Eukaryota > Viridiplantae > Streptophyta > Pinopsida > Pinales > Pinaceae > Picea > Picea engelmannii. Next base: position 88,186 of record ML801234.1, on the reverse strand, counting down.
TGCACTCTTTTTCTGGTCTTTAGCGGTCTACATGTTATTTAATCTGATATTAAGTGATGAACTTCTTAATTGCTTCTTTGCTTGGTTGAATCTCTCACCTATTCTTTCTTTTCACCACACTTAATTCTAATAGATCCAACATTATCACTACCTTGACCTATGAAGAAATATTATAAAACTGTATTTGATCTTAATATTTAATATATACCCCACATCCCAATGGATGTTTAATGAAATACTTCCAGCCAATCCTTATAAACAAAACAAACAAACCCAGATTATTTTAACTAGCCTAATATCTAAAACTCAAACCTATCTAAATATTGTAGAGAGATCCCTCTCTGAAACTGGCAGGGATAGATCCCAATTTCGAAAGTGGTTTTGGTAAGTTACGTTTGTCAATTTCTTTTGCCCCTAACAACCATTGGGAATTACATAGTGCTAACACATAGGAGGAAACGAGTGTCGCAAGTAAGCAAGACTAGTTCCATCAGTGGAACATACCTATTCTCAATGCAAGGAGGTGCATGAGGGATATGGACACTCAAGGGAATGTTCCCTTCTGGGTATAGGGTGTTAAGTTGTAAAGGATATAAACAAGGCTCTTCTTGGTTGAGGATGAAAAACTATTGAGGCACACAGTTTATAACGTAAAGCAAGAACCGACTATAGGCTCAATACTGAAAGCAAGGGAATGAGATGCAATCACAACTTAACACCAAAAAATTTCCTTTTTCATAATATTAGTCTACTTGTTGTGAGAAAAGGGATAAACATGTACCAAATAGATGTCCTTTCAAATCCAATTTATGAGTGTGAAAGAGACAAGTTCACTCGACAATCTTTTTTATTTATGAAAACGAGTCGGAAAAGAGATTAAATAAAACCCATCTGGGAGCCCTCTAGGTATAGTTCAACATGTTTATGAGTGAGAAATGAGGCTCAGTGTAAAGTCATGTATTATCTATAAGGGAATCTCGGTCCTATGGAAAAAATCTATGCATGGGCACCAAATGGCGTAGAGGATGCAACTAGGGTAGCCATGTTTGGTAAGTCTCTACCATTTGATAATGACATGTCTTGTAGTAGATGGAGGGTTCTTTGTCACTAAAAACTAGGTTTGTACCTAAGGCATATGAGTGAAAGTTATAGGACAATGCAAATTTGCATGATGGAATGAATACATATCCTATATGTTGGGTAGCGAAAATACATGTCCGTAGTTACAAACAATCAACATAACACTAAAAACTGCAAGAATCCTTGAAGAAAACTACAAAAACCAACTCCATGCACTATTGTATTAGTCCATTAGGTGAAAATACGAATAAAAACTATGCAAAGTGGGTAAAAACTGCTATAAATAGTAGTAAAACCAAATTTTACTATGTCATTTGACATTGTTACCCAAATAGTGAATTTTGGACCAAATTACCTCTGATCTTCAACTGGTGATTGTGGGAGCATTGAGTGACGGAATCAAAGACCGTTTGGAACAAGTAATTCCTCTTCCTCTCCTTTTCATTTCTAGTGGATTACATTTTGTATTTAGGTTTCCAAATTTGAGTTATTTAAGGTGCAAATTAGGTATTTAGGTGTACGCAGGATGCCATTCATCGGGTTGCGTATACACAAGGTTATATGTGACTGTGTAAAATATAGACTGCACTCAGCCCTATACGCAAGTGGGAATGATGCAACCCGTGTACATTTCTGTAAACAAGGATTTTGATGGTTTCTAACTCAAAACTTGATGTTTCTCTGGCAATATGGTGCTAGAATGGAGGGAAAGGGAACATGAGGAGGTAGATGTTGTTGTGGAAAGAGATCTGGGAGCCCAAATGGCCTTGAAAATATGTGGGTTGTAAAAATTTTGGGCAATCAAAGGGATGAGGGCCCAAGTGAGGTTGCTACAATTGCTCGTGGATTACTGGGATCTAGACAGTGAGAGCTTCAACCTTGATGGGAAACCATTAAGAATTGAAGTCGAGGATATATATTTCTTAACTGGGTTGTCGTGTCAGAGTGAGGTGGTGAACCTAAAATATTGGGGTGATGGGAGTGATATGAATATAGAAAAGTACATAGACACTCACTATATAGTAGGGATCGAGAAGGTTGGGAGTCAACTCCTCATCCGAGTGATAAACAATCTAAGCCTCAAGATTGTTTTCCTCATTTTGACCTAGATCAAAAGGTCAGCATCATTCCACCAGGAATTGAGGCCACTCATGTTCTATTCTGTAGAGTGTTTGAGACCCACAATGTACAATTAGTGAACCTCACTATTGGATAATATGAAGACCTAATTGACAGAGTGAAAACAGGTTGACAAGAGGAACTTCGGGTTTGCATCTATCTTGTGTAGATTTTTATTCGAGTGGGTTCTAGGTTTGGGACCTAGATTTGAGATCATTCCTTGAGGACCTCGCAATCCCACGATGGTACGGTGGACCAAGGCAATGAGACAACAGGAGGGAGGTAGGGTTCCCACACCCTAAAATGATGATTTATTTTACTAGTAGAGACAACATGTCATTGCTCTAGATGACTACCCCTATTCAAGGATCGACTTCAGAGGGGACCTAACATGCCATTGCCACCAAGGACCCACCTACAGAGACATAGGTATGCCAATTTTTTTAAATATTTCATTTTTATTTTATTTTTGTATAGGAAAACAAAAATAATTTTGAATGACATTTAAGTACTAACTAGACACTTGTGTGATACAGACTGTTATCCACATTTTTGGTTATCAAGATGATATTATGATTATATCATGATGATAGAAGATCAAACTCTTTATTAAGGACTTTTTCCTGAACAAGGTTACACTTGTCATTTTCTCAAAAATCATATTTTGAAGAAAGTACGCAGGCTGCATATATACTCTCCTGCGGAAATCCTTGATTTCCGCATGCTGCATTCAGCTTGGTTGCGGACTTTCCGCACTGTGTTAATGGATAGGGTGCGGATATGTTTCTGAAGGAGAAAATGAATAAGTTCTCGATTCTTCTAGAAGGAATCTTCTAGAAGGATGAGTTGGAGTTCGAATGGTTGGCAAAATACTGACTTTCCAGATATCTTGGGATCATTCCCTATCCAAGTAACTAAACAATCTTCTCCTATATATTGAGGAGATTACTTATGGAAAGGGTTAAGAAGAAGAAGAAGAAGAAGAACAACAACAACAACAAACAAAGAAACAAGAGATTGATTAGAGAACTAGTGCAAGACTGTATGGAGGATTGAAGCTACAGCAACAAGAGACAGCAAGTAATCATATGTGGTTGAAGTTCTTCATGCATGAGCAAGTGTGTGTGTCAGAGCTA
>ML801234.1:55965-78022 GCA_009831015.1 Picea engelmannii | reverse complement strand
TATTACATGATTCCTTGATCACATGTATAGACTAGGTATTGAATATATTAAATGTCTTTGCTGTGATTGGTTTGTGTTGTTGTGATTAAAACGACATAAGAGAATTAGAGCAGAGCGAGGAACAACAGAGATTAAAGGAGAGCATTCATAAGGTATGTCCACTATCCATTTCTCTTAGTTCATTTGATATCTAGATCTAGGGAAAGAGTAGTATTATGTTACGGTTTGTTCCAGATCCAGGTGGATCTTGGGGAGATTGGTCTGTGTCCGCACTCACGAATTTATCCATAAACACAGACGTAGGTCTGTGATGACTGGATGGGCTTCCACGACATCGTCAAAGGAACTAGGGAGATGAGGCGGTGGGAGGAGAAGAAAAGAGAGTCCTTCAAAATGTGCAGGGAAACTTATCTTGTTTGACACATAGGATTTCGATGGTTCAAGTAGAGGATCTTCCGGAGGCCATGCAACGATAGGTAGTTGGCATGCCTAGAGCTTGGGTGTGACTCTTTTGGTGTCTTGCAAATGCCGTATTTTTTTATCATGACACACATATGACACCATAGGCGTAGATTTCATGGATGTTTTATTATCGACTGTATATGTCTATTGAGGGTGTTGGCCCCAATTTTGTACTATAAACATCATATTTGTTTGAAATATATAGAAAACATGGTTCTTCGGCTTTACTTATATTACAATGTGTACAATGATGAGACTGTTTTATGTTTTTTAGTTATGTGACAAATGCCAATCTAAAATGAAATTAGCATAAGAATCAAATACATAATTAGAACTCCTAGGTATGTGATGATAAGCAATAAAATCAATTTGGCATTCTAAAAGGCACACCCGAAGGAATCGTTGGAGTAACGTAGGATCGCGCACATGGTAACTGTCGTTCAACTGACATAGTACTAACTGGGAATCCAGACGAACCTCCAAATATCGAATACCATGCGAAATGGTATCGCATAATAGTTCTATAATGATGCTATATTCAGCCACATTATTTGTGGATGGCCCTAGGAATACACCACCTGAAGACACCAGTAGACCCTTGGGTGAGTAAAACAACCAAGCGATGGAAGCCATTTTTTGTGCATGACGAATGGATCCGTATGTGAATCCTAAGTATACCAAGGACTCCATTGACATCTTCCAACAAAGGGAAAACTTGATAAGAAAGATAGAGAAAAATATAAAGGGAAAATATATATACACTAAATTACATTAGTATACAAAGAGTAACACCCAAGCTTGGGGCTCAAGCGTAATATCTTTTCAAGTAGATCCCATTCCTGGGCTCGACCAACATGTTCCCTTCATAATCGTCTAACTCATAGGATCCTTTTTCTGAGACACGTCGCACGATATAGCGACCGTACCACATGGGTTTGAACTTGCTTGGCCCCAATGGTTCTTTGGCTTGATCATATAAAAGGACCAAGTCATCCTCAACATACAACTGAGGATAGACAAACTTATCGTATTGGACGTTGACACGTCTTTTATTTTCCTCAATGTCCATAGAGGCGTCTTGACACTTCTCATCACGGCTCTCTAGGTGTATGAGGCATCACTCAAGATTAGTAGTGTGAAGGAGGAGCGTGACTGCCAATATAAGAGAAGGGATTTCACATTCAATGGGTAAGATCGACTCCACACCCTGTACTAACTAGAAAGGAGAAAATGTAGTGGCAGTCTTGACCGAGGTTTAGTATGCCCAGAGTGTGGGATATAGCATAATGTTCTAGTCAGATTTGTTCTGGCTGACAGTTTTCTGTAAAATGATCTTGACAGACTTGTTGACAGCCTCTACCTATCAATTTTCCTGGGGTTAGTAAGGGGGATAGTGAACATTATTAAAACCCATATTGGATGCCAGCTCTTCCATCATTTCATTCTGAAAGTGACTGCCATGATCAAGGACAATCTCACTCGGGATTCTAAACTTGGCGATAATTTTATTGAACATGAAGAAGGCGACAATATTCTCGTTGGATTTAACTGTATGCATGGCCTCGACCCACTTGGTAAAGTATTCTACGGCCATGATAATGTGTTGATGCCCCCAAGACAAAGTTGGGTTGTAATCCACAAAGTCCACCCCCCACTTGGTGAAGGGACCAACTGTAATTAATGGATGGAGATGGGATGGATGCGAGCGCATTTTCCAAGTGAACACTTAGAAGGGGTGACACTTCTTAATTGCTTCAATGCAATCTCTAAAGATGGATGGCCAGAAATAATCGACTGGAAAATTTTTCTAGGTTGTCACAAGCCCTTATAGATGACCACCACAAACCCCACTTTGGAAATCATTTAGAACTGACTCAACTTCTTCGTGAGTTAAAAAATGATGCAGGATATTGTCTATTCCTTGACAATACAAATTGTCACTGATGATAATGTAATTATTATCTTGGTACTGTACACGTCATCGGTCATCTCATGAGAAATGATGAGGGAACTTCAAAGTTTGAATATAGAGAGAAAGTCTCCATACTAGGGGTCAAACGATGAGACAAGGAAAATGTGTTCATCCGCAAAGGAATCGACATGAATAACATCCTCACCCAACCATGGAAAGTCAGATATTAACTTTGCAAAGACTAGTGATTTCTTGGATTTCATAGAAGTGAAATCGAGATCAAATTCTTGTAAAATGACAATACATTTATTGTATTTCCCCCTATGATACTCCTGGTAAGGATGTATTGAAATGGATTGACATCAACAACCACAATAGTTCTTCAAAGCAATATATAATGGCATAATCGTTGGACTGCATGGATGACAACCAAAGATAGATTTTCAATGTGAGAATATTTGAGCTCAGTACCGACTAAGTCTCAACTAAGATAGTAGATGATGTGCTCATGAAGCTCATCATCCTCCTGAACCAAAAACATACCAATCGTCTCCTTGGATGTGGTGACATAAATCAAGTAATCCATATTGTAATCAGGAGACTTCAATAGAGGTGTCGATACCAAGGCTTTCTTCAAAGCATCGAAGGATTCTTGGGGTTGCTCATCCCAGATAAAAGGGGTGTCCTTCTTCAAAATATGCATGAAACCCTTAGTAATATTGGCATAGTTTACTATAAACTGATGTAAAAAGTTATCTTTACCTTGTAAAACTTGAATTTGTCGAATAGGGAGTGGGGGGGGGGAATCGAAGTATTTCCTCAACATTTAACGGATCTATCATGATCCTATTCTCAGAAACTAAAAATCCTAGAAGACGTCCAAACCTAACACAAAAGATACATTTATGAGGTTTTAATTGGATTCTATAATGGTGACATCTTTCAAAAACTAGCCAAAGGTTCTTAGGGTGATCCACTCTCTTACGAGAGTGAACAACGAGATCATCAAGATAAGATTCGACTATATGCTTAAGATCATGGAATACGAAGGTCATAGCACGTTGGAAGGTTGCTCCAATGTTTTTAAGGACGAAATGCATCTTACGGTATGTGAAAGTACCCCAAGGACAAATAAACTCCATCTTATGTTGATCCTCGAGTTTAATTTGAATTTGGTTATAAACTAAAAATATGCCCATGAAAGAAAAAACTTCGATTCCCGCACACTAGTCGAGAATATGATTGATGAAAGGTGTCAGGAAGTTGTCTTTATGGCAGGCTTTTTTCAGGTCGTGAAATTCCATGCATACACGGATGGTTCCTTGCTTATTATTCATAGGAATGGGATTGGATACCCATTCATTCAAGGGAACTAGATATATGAAGCCAACATTAATTAGTTTCTCTACCTCTTCCTTAATAGCAGGGACCTTCCGTGGATTGATAGCTCTAAGATGTTGTCGATCAGGATTAGATTCCAGATAATTTTTAATCTCATGCTCAAAAATTTGAGGGTCGATTCCTGACATCTCTTCATATGAAAAAGAAAATACATATCAAAATTCTTTGAAGAGCTCAGTGTAGATCAAGATTTCTTCTGGTGAACAATCTACAATGATGTGTATATTTTCAATCTTTCCATGGGTACGATAGATATCGATCATGACAGTAGGAGATATACTCACCATATTTCCTTCAGCATAAATGTCATGCGTATAAAGTGGAACTACAATGTGACCGACTATATCACTCAAAGTAGATCGAAAGTAATCTTGTTCGATTCTGGCAAGCTCTGGGAGAAAATAAGAGTGATGATGCATATCATCCCAAGGTTTGTCAGAACCATTCATGGCCTCGATGATAGATTCATCCAAGGGTAAAGTATCATCTAGGAAGTCATGTGAACAAGATGATGAAGTGAATTATATGAGCTTAAGAACAAAATCCTCCTCGTCTGTCGACGTGGTAATAGGATAGGGATTGGTGGAAGAGTCAAGAAAAACTTGATACGCTATCTCTGATGTCGATAGTGTCATGGCCATTCCAACATGCGACTAACATTCACAAGATGAATTTGAGGAAGGTAGGGTTCAAGGATCATTAAAATAGGAAGTGCAGAAAGGAATGGACCTTTCTGAGGAAACAAACCTATTGGACATGGCGTAAACATGGTGAATCGGTGCCATGAAGTCGAGTGTACCCATAAGGGATGAATACATTCTGAGACCAATATTCTCAGTTGCCAACTAAGGATTTTCGACCATGAGGATCGATGGTCCAACAGATGCACTAGGGATAGAATACACAAAGGATAATGGGTCGAACATCATGATATTCCCATCGTGAGTAAAACAAAGAGTGCAGAAGACAGATGATACAATGACAGTCATAACATAAGTCCAATTGCATCCTAGTAACAATTTATAATCGAGGGGTGCATCAACCACCTAGACATTCACCTCTATGTTCTTCCCATAGAATTGGACTGGAAAGGTAGGAATAATATTGTGCGGGTGAAAGGAACGACCGTCAAAATCAGTCAACATGGTCGAAGATTGAGAGAGAGTCGAAGTGCCGAGAGCTTTCCAACAGATCAGGGACATCATGTCAGAAATTTGTCTTAGGTTGATGGATAGTTGGTATGGATTGTTGGTTTTCATTGATTTCAACCATTGGAGAGTGATATTGTAGATTTCTGTCAAACCTTAGTGATTGATTTCAACCCTTGGAGAAAGTATGGTAGCGAATTCCTGTAGAAAAAAGGTTTGGGTAATGGACCCAAGATTGTTTGATGTATAATGGTATGAATTTTAATATATTTGAAGGTAATACTATTCCATATTAGTATTACATGTCATTCCATTTCTGGTGGTACGTAGAACGTCACATAACTCTTCACGGTTAGAGAGTTATGGCCATGTGAAGTTGGAGAACCGAGGTTTGGGTAATGGACCTATGTTTGTTTGATGGATAATGGTATGATTTTTGATATATTTGTAGGTAATACTATTCTATATGGATATTAAATGTCATGACATTTCTAGTGGTATGTAGAACGTCACATAAATCCTCACAATTAGAGATTTATGGCCATGTGAAGTTGGAGAACCCTCATGACTCATCTAGAAGCCCCAAAAGGTCAAACTAGTAAAAATAGTTTAAGAGATTTTTAGAAGGTAAATAATAACATGAAGTGATGAGTGTACTATAAGTCAAAGTGAATACAAAATAAATTATTTAAATAATAAATTTAATGGAGAAATCACTAAGTTGACAAGTGGTTAGAAGTGGGATAACCCTAAAATAAGGAAAGTGGGTTAAGATGGTTAAAAGGTAATTGTTGGCCCTTGACCAAGTTTTGAGGAAACATTGGTCATGTTTGACCACTTTTGGGACTTCAACAGGTTGGTCGAAGATGGAGCACCTAGGAAGAGTGGAGATCGTGGGATCTCGCTTGTTTTGCAGGATTGTGGACCCAACAAAGGGTTTTTAGTTTTTATGTAACGGGTTATGGGATGTCAGCCCATGGGTTTACCCATGTTTAGGCCTTTTTGTAATTGTATAAATAAGTAGTAGCTAAGCAATGTAGATGGAGATCGGCTTAGTGCATGACTACTAGTAGGGTTGGCTATGTGCAAAGAGTATGTTTGGCTTAGTGCAAGAGATTCTAAGTTTCTTTATGTAATCTGTTTGTGTAAAGTAAGGATTTGTGCAAATAGACTATGTAGAAGTTGGCTTTGTTCTTTGACCTAGTTTTTTGAAGGAGGATCTGGTGCACAACTCGCAAATCTCTTGTCCTCGACAGAGTTAGGCTCTATGGCTTTGTGCATAGGAGAATATGAATGCAAGAAGATTGGAGACTAATGAAGAAGAAGAAGAAGAAGAAGAAGTTGGTGGGTGTAGCCCCACACTGGGGTGAACCACGTATATCATGTGTTGATGTGCTTTGTGTGATGTTGTTTATGTGGTTATTTGCTTAGTGTTGTTGTTGTTATGTATAATGAATGCATATGATGTTATAGCTTAGTGTTTAATGATGAGAATGAATGCTAGATCTGATTTAATGTTGTGTGCTAAGTGATTGGAAGTGTTAGATATTGATTATTACTGTTCTTCTCTATAATAAGGGCTAATCTGCGATGTACATGAGAATCATAACCTAATGCATCTTGTTAGCTAAGTGCTCTGTTAAGTGTTGTAATCAAAAATATGTGTCCCAACATGGTTATATACACCTGATTTGTTAAACCCCCCCTACCTCTACCTCGGGTGAGACTTCATATGCTTCGCAGGTGTTGCTAAAGGGTCAGTAGTTAGGGTCTTTTTGGTCCGATGTTGAAGCGTTGAACCCTAGGTCTGCCCCTGTGCCCAACAATAACCCCTTGAGGAAGCTACATGAAAGTATAATAAGAGGCAAGTCTCTCTCATTTTAATCACACTTGAGCATATTGAATATCTACATGTGATTGAGTTAACCAAAGGATATCTAAGTCAAATTTCAAAGGGAAGGTGAAGTAAAGAAGGCCAAAATTCAAGGGAGGATAACTTCTTTTGATGATTCTTTCTAAGGTATGTTATTTACAGGTCATCTCACCATTTTCACAATATTTTTTTTTCTAGAATGATTCAGAATGTGAAATTGGGAGTCCATTGAAGAAACATATCCAAGTAGTTTTGGTACAAATTTCAGCTTGTGGGTCATTGTAGTTTTGGAGTTACACTCCATGGAAAATAGGGTTTGTGGCTAGTCTTGAAACTAGTATAAAACATGTGTTTCATGTAAAACCGTCATAAATTATTCATAACAGATCCAAATTTAGTAAGACCAATTTTTTTGGTTATATTATAGTCTTTAGTATTATGTGTACAATTTTTAGATCCATACAAAAAATATTCCATGTGGGGCACTCTCTACAATTTTGATCTCCAGAATAAGCCAAATTAAACAAGGTATGCCATTTTTGCTATAACTCCGTTTTTGAGAAGTTCCAAGTAGTGACACCTGGCGAAATTACATAAAACACACTAAAGAACATTGTGTACTATTTTTAGATATTTATTCAATACAGGTACATAGTTATGATTATTTCAAGTTAGGGTTGTTAACTAATCCAAAACTAGTCATGTGAGAATAAAGTAAAGGTTGATGAAAATGCTAGTCTCTTGTTGTTAAAGTTAAGGAAGGTTTGCAAGTATGTGATCATATACACCAGTTCTATTACAGAGTTACAGATCATATTTGGATGATGAAATTGATGAGGGATTTTGGTTGAGGTACATGTTGGGTACATGGTTGAGACAAGTACTTGATGGGTTGGCACATACATGAGGTGTATAGTTGATGATGTTGGTACATATTGATGAGTCATAGTTGATGAGTAGTTGATATATGATTGGTACATACTTGGTACAAGGTAGGAGACACTTTTTAGTATTATTGTTGACACATGGTTTATGGATGATGTAGCATACTTCTATTGATATATTATTAGAAGAACATATCGATCTTGGTGATGATTATGAGTTGTTTTGTTATTCTTGGTTGATGCACATATTTGAGATTTGTCTTGGTGATTGATCTTGGTGAGTAGATCTGATTTTGTTGATAATATTGATGATACGAGATGTTGTGACATGTTATTCCTACAGGTTTGGTGCATGGTTGATGCACTTGTCCATGGTATAGGTTTAGGTACAATTTGGTGCATGTTTGATGCACTTGTTTATGGTACAGGTTGATTAAAGGTTGTTTGGTACAGGTTGGTGCATGGTTGATGCATTTTTTTATGGTATAGGTTGATTACAGGTTGAGGTACAGGTTGATGCATGGTTGATGAATGGTATAGGTTATTGGTACTGTTATCACCCCATAAAATATGGGAATCAACTTATGACTTGGATATTATTGATATTATCTGTATCTAGTGTTCTTGTGGGAAATCCATTTTTCATTTTAGCAAAAGAAAAGAAAAAGGAAAAGAGAAAAGAAAAGAAAAGAGGGCAAAAATATTTGAAATAAAACGCCCCATGCTATGACAGTGACTTGGTCATACCTTTCAAGCATGACCAAGTCCTTTTAATTTTTCAATGTTGATAGGCTAGTGAATACATCTGATCAGACCATCTAATCCTGATCAGATAGCCCCTAGGATAGAACTAGTGAATACATCTGATCAGACCGTCTAATCCTGATCAGATAGCCCCTAGGATAGAACTAGTGAATACATCTGATCAGACCGTCTAATCCTGATCAGATAGCCCTTAGGAAAAATAATACCTTAACCCAACATTTTAATCTGGGTTATTTGTCTTGTGAAAGTAGGTTAGCATGTAGATTTACTGCTTGGCCGCCTTGCCCAAATAAACCAGATTGATAAAGTGTTACCCCATGACTCCAATGCCTAAGCGTAGTGGAAATGATGTCCCCTTGGTGGTGTATATGAGAAAGTAGAAGAAAGACCCATGAGAAAGCACTAATCCTAATTTTTCATTACACACGACATTTTCCGCCCCTAACATATGTTTCGGTCACTTTCCAGTGGTCCAGATCTCGTCACCCGGATCAACGGCTCACAGAGCATTCCGGACCCCCCTTAGTGTTCTACATCTAATCAAAGGGGGGGGTCCGGAATCGATGGTAATGCTTGCGCAGATCTGGATGGTCCTGAAAGGGGCGCGTGAATCCACGGCTCATAGTAGATTCCGGACCCCCCCGCCCGTTCTGCCTTTAACGGAAGGGGGGGGGTCCGGAATTGGTTATAAATCGGGTGTAGATCTAGATGGCTCTTAATCCAGTGCTCAAATCGGCGGTCCACATTGGATTCCAGACCCCTCCCTCCGTTCTGCTTTTAATGGAGGGGGGGGGTCCGGAATTGATATTAAGGAGCACGCAGATCTGGACAGCCACCAGACAAGCACGCAGATCAATGGTTCGTGACTGATTCTAGACCCCCTCGGGTGTTCTTCTTTTAACCAAAGGGGGGGGGTCCGAAATGAATATTCTTTGAGGCGGGCCCCCTTTTACAGGTGGCGTTGTCTTATTGGTGCAGAAGTCCCATACTTCACATGTTGCCTGACATCCCATCACACATGGACGTCATCCTCCACTAAGCCCACTCGACCCACTTGCTACTGGGGTCGGGTCACTTCCCATAACTTCCGTCCGTCCAGGTTGTCAGTCCCATAACTCCCTTCACTCATAAGCAACCCCCTTTGGTGACTTTTACCCCCAATCACCAACCTCCACGTCAGTCGTCCATATACTTTGGTTACCGTCACCTGCCATATCACCCCAAGTGGCCCGTTGTACATTAATGACTGGATAATATGCTCGTTGTCATGCTGACCATTTTCCCGCGTCTGACAGACCCAGTTTTGAATAAAAACACCGTTGTGCCTATCTTCACTCGTTATTCATCCCTCGCGCCAGAACCATCCATCGCACCAGAGAACGTATCTATCATCTTCCCATTGCTTCCCCGTTGCTTTCTTCCACCACCAGTAGACCCCACTAACGTTGTTTGTTGCAGGTACAGTTGCCAAAATGGTGTCCAAGACAAAGCCAGCTGAAGAGGAAGAGAATTCGTTCGTTCCTCCTCCGGTGGACCTGGATAAGATTCCCCTGGTCGATAAGGACCGGTTGATAGCTGACACCATTTGCAGTTTCGACTTCTTTGATCTCCAGTCGTGGCTCCGAGAGGTTTTCCTGGACCAGAGTGACAAAATTGGGCTTTGGGAGTCCAATTTGCCCTTATATATGTTCCCCCAAATCCATAATTTCCTCGAGTTTTACCTCCGCTGCCAGGTCCACTACTTGCCCGACCAGAAAGCCATCATTTCTTCATCTGGAGACGTTCTTTTCTTCATCACCCCTAGGGATATCAACCAGGTGTTACAAATCACCTGAGGAGAATCCGCATCACCTTTCAACTTGGAAATCCTCACCGAGCTCTACCAGAAGATGACTTTCCCACAAAGAGCTCAGATTTTCGAGCTGTTTTTTCCCACTTCCGCTCCAATCCCGACCACCAATCCCCCGTATCCTTCTTCCATGTTTTCTGTCGAAGGGAATCAGATTATTTCGGCTTTGTGTGCTCTGCTTGGATACTACTCTGATCAGTGGGTGGATGAGCCCATCCTAGGCTTTCTATCCATCTTCTCCAGTGACGAACGACCAACCACGCAGTTCGACTACAGTACCTTCCTGGAAAATAACATCCATGAGAAGTTCGTCAATTTCACCACCGAATGCATGTTCAGGTATTCATCCATTCTAGCTTACATGTTCCTCTATTTCCAAGACGATAGGTTCAACTTCTCCATGCAGAAGATGGACGCCGACAGGAAGCCTCAGCCAGTCACAACGTGGACCTCTCTCCTGAAGCAAAATTCTGCCGAATACGACTTCACGGCATTCATTGACCAGTTTTACCACCCAGCGGTGAGTATGTTACGTGGCATGCCTGAGCCATGGATTAATGATGAAGTCCAGAGGATCCTGCATCTCTCGGACAACGTTCAGACAGGAGACTGGTATTTATGCCAGAATCACACAAAAATCAGAGTCTTTGGGTGCGAATTGGCGCCCTATAAACTGCCACGATATGTACCGGTAAGAATTTTCGCGTTAGAATATATAAGACAGATTATGAACTCTGATGATATTCATTTTGTTTCACTTAAGAAAAAGCAACAGTTGAGAATCAAAGGACAAATTGGTCCTTTTATCTGCAATAACTGGGGCGCAGGGGAGGAAGCAGATCAAATTTTGAAGGAGATGAAATTCTCCACGAGTTTCGTCTGGCACTATGATCCCCACGGGATCATTTCGGACATGAGGGTAAAAAACAAAAATGCCCCTTATGTGCACGAGTCCAAGCCAGATATCGAGAAATTTGTGAATCAGGCAGTCTGGTTGCCTGACACTTTGCTGGACTTGGAACAACAGGGGCCCTCAACAAGTGCGCTACCCGCTACCACACCACAGGTCCTCAAGGAGAAGAGACCCCGATAGGAGTCATCTCCTCCTGTAACAGAGGTGTCACCGAAGGAATTCCAAATTCACTCTAAAAAGATGAAGACAATTTCAACGACCGACATAACAGCAGAAGCTACCACAGTGACCACCACTGGGGCCAAGCAATTCACTTCATCTTTTGGCTCTAGTCAGCTTAAAGAAGTAGCAGTAAAATCCTCAGATTCTCCCTTGGATACTCCACCAAGCAAGACTGGGCCCAATTTGGGCATTTTTGAAAAATATGACACAATCAAAAAGAAGAACCAGTCGCTCACCAGCAGCACTTATGCACAGTTCCAGAAGCAGTCATCCACGGCCCAGCATAGACTTCTTTCATCATTTGATACAGAGAAGGGTAGGATGCATATGGCATTCCTCCAAGCACAAGTGCCTGATCTGAAGGTGATATCTGATTACAAGAGGGCCACATTTGAGTTCCAAGCAAAAGATGTGCATCCGGCAGATCAAATGGATCTACATAAGCAAACTGGGGAAATGATTTCCCACACTTTAGCCCGCGTTGCAACCTCTGCGTCAAAGTTTTGGACAGCATTAAGAAATTCCCAGACCCAACCTAAGCTAGAGAAGATGTCTTCCTTCACGAAAGACAACAAGATAAAGACTCTGGAGGAGCTGGTCCTCAAGATCGGTTATGACCCGGCGAACGTCAAGGCTGCCGAAGAAACGATTAAAAATAAGAATGCTGACATCACCTCATTGAGAAAGCAGCTAAAGCTCCCTCCAACAGAGGACCCACAGATGAAATAAATAGCCGAAAGGGAAGGCGAAAAGGATGAGATGCTGAAATTAATCCTGGAGCAGAATACGCAGTTAAAGGAGATGGAGGCAGAGATAGAGAGACTGCTCAAGGAGAAAGAGCAGGCAAAGCCAATGGAAGGCATCCCATTGAGTGCCATCCCAATTGCAACACCAATGGTGACAGTCATCCCATCTACGACAGCGTCACCCCTACCAGAAGGAGCTACAGACCTGGCCAAGTCTATGGAGAGAATGAACTTGCAAGAGTCAGAAATCAGCAGGCTTAAGAAAGAGGTTGAAAATCTCCAAGAGCTAAAATTTTATTTCCAGACAAGTCTGTCTAAAGAAAAATAGGTGAATGAGCAGATCAGGAAGGAGTTGTAGCAGCTCTAGAAACAGACAATGGCAGGAAAGACCTTGGAAGAGGTTAAAGAACTTGTGTGGACGGATATTTCTAAGTCCATTAATGAAATCTGGCCAATGGTTCGAATCATGTTTGAACAGAACGAGTTGCTCGAGAGGAGAAAACAGGATGTGGAGAAAATTAGAACAGAACTGGGAGACATGCCAGCCCAAGCTAATGAAATCATAAGGTTCCTGAATTCGAAGACCCAGGAGGAACTCGAAGAGTTAAAAATTGAAGACAGGACAGAAACCATATTGGAAGTGAAGAGAGTTCTGACGAAAAGGAGTCTCATGCTTCAGCTTGAGGAGAAGATCCAAGTCATGGATCAAGGAGTGCAAAAGTTTTTCCACAAGATAGATGCCCTGCAAGGGAAGGGCCTGCCTGGTATGAAGGTCATAAATGACAAATTGATGACGCTTCCTGATTATAAGAAAAGGTTGACCGAAGTGTCCAAGGACAGTTCTAAGTTTACAGGAATACAGGGAAGCATCACAGGAAGAGCATTCATGGATGCCTTGCAGTTGGATATTAGTATCTAGCATGAAATTAAGCACATTTTCGTCATCAAGCCTACATTTTCTAAGTACACAGACATGGACGAAGTGTACAGGAGATTGCTTAAAGTAACAGTGCCAGGTCACATCAGATGGGAAGAACTGTGTGATCTACTAGATTAGTAGATGAGCTATCGCTTCAGTCAGTTGTCCTGTCAGCAGAGGCTGCGGAGGCCCCTCGCCAACGACCTACCCCTGAAATTCAGTATACAGTTGTAATGAGTCATCAAAAACAGTTTTGATTAGTTAAGATAGTTAGTCTAAAAATAGCATGAACACGTCCTGATTATTTACAGCAGGAGCGTATGTATTTTGTCTTATAAAAACTTCATTTTCTGAGGTATTGAGGGTGGTCAATTCGCACACCCTGTTGCTATCGAGTTGTACTATTTTTGAAGAGATCTGCCATTAATAAAGAAGAAACACTTTACAGGATTCCTGCGCATGTTTCACTGGTGATGTGATTTTCTCAGTTAAATGTTTTCTTGCTCTGTAATCATCTTGTTTTTCGATAACTAATCTTTACGAATAGCGTTATGTTACAGGATTTATCTATGATACCTTGTCTCCGATTCTAAAGATTTAAATGTTCATATTCTAAATATCTTCAATTAAGAGATTCTTAAGTGCTTGTTAATTGGAGTTATTTTCCTTATCTTTCCTTCTGATCATCATTCTAAATTATAAAGATCCAGTGAGTGTGTTACATCGCCTTGTGACGGTTTTCTTCGGCATTCTGGTTGTATCTTAGATTTTATTAATTACAGACCCCATAGCCCATGGATGTGTAGTTTGTCTCAACCAACTTTAAAAACCCTTTACAACAAAACAAAACTCGGGCCTTTACCTAGCCTAATATCTTTCAAACAAAGCTAAATCATATAGAGAGATCCCTCTCTGAAGCTGGAAGGGCTAGATACCAGCTTTAAAAGCGGTTGGTTAAGGTTACCTTTGCAGATTTCTTCTATTTCAACCTCTAAGAAATTTACAAAGTGCTAACAGGTACAAGTTGTTTGGTGTAGGTTGATTGGTATAGGTTTACAATAGTATATCTCACAGTGATAGTGTGACAGTGGTTCCATCATTATACCTATACGTTAGGGTGGTTGGAAAAGTCAACGACAAATGGTTGTAGCAACCATCCGGTTGTAGCTGAAGAACATAAAGGGTTGTAGCCTCCTTCTGGATGTAGCCATAGAATTGGGGAGTTGGAGCTTCCCTTAGGTTGCAGCCTGAGAAACTAGGGGGTTGGAGCCTCCTTCTAGTTGCAGTTGGAAAACAAAGGAAGTTGGTGCTTCCAATGAATGTAATTCTTAAATACATATAAGAAAAAACATTCTATGGTTTTCTCCCACTTTGGATTTCCACGTAAAACACTAGTGTACTGTGTATGTGTGTGATTGCACATTTTTTCGTTGTTTATTGACAACTATTGGACGATAATGCTACATTGATATAACACTTGCATTTTATGGTGAAAATTGATTAAATTTCTCTATTACTAATTCACCCCCTTGCCAGTAATCCAACAATTGGTATCAAAACTGGTTCCTTCAAGAAACAATTTAACAACTGGAAGGAGATCATGGATTATTCTGAGAATGGAGTACTAATGTTTAATGGTCATAATGGTTTTAAGTATGAGATGTGGAGCATAAGGAAGAAAATATTTTTACAGGCACAGGGAAATTATATTTGGCTATCAATTGTGACATGATATGATAGTTCAAATAGGGAAAAGACTGCAGCCAAGAAGGAATTGAAGAAGAATAACAAAATAGCAATGGACTTCATCTGGGAAGGATTACCTAATCTAGCAAGAGAAAATGTTGGTAAATGTTCATCAGCCAAAGAACTTTGGGATAAGTTACATGACATATATTCTTCACCCATCGCAGACTCAGAAAATTCCAAAGAAGATGTAGATACATATAAAGAAGAATTATATTCACCATGTCAAACAGATTCATAAGATGAAGAGTACATAATCACCAGAGGTATCTTGTTTTTCTTTAAATGTGGAAAACATGGACATCTTGAAATAAAATGCCATGAAGGAAATGAGACAGAAAAACTTATTGAAAAGGAAGACAATTATGAAGAAGGATAGATTAGTGCTTTATATGAACTAAGAGAAGAAAACAAGTCACTCAAGAAATAATTGATGAAACAAAAGGAAAGTGGTCACATTTTTTAAGAATCCCAACAGGTCATCGAGAACTTAAAAACTCGGCTAGAAGAAGCCAGAAAGATCGAAGAAAATATTGAATATAAAAAGTAGTATTTGGAAGCCAACATATAAGAACATAAGGAAGAAGCAAGAACGAGAGAGAAGATATTGAAAAATAATCTTAAGGAAATAACTAACGATCTAAACCGACTTGAGGCAAAGTTTGGTCAAGAAGAGACAGGACTTGAACAAGAAATAATCACATTAAAAATTTAGCTTGAAGAAGAGAAAAGAAAAGAATAAGTCATGAAGTCTCAGATAATGAAGAATGAAGAAGAGGTTGAGAAGCTTGAAGAAGAAGTTGTCACATTGAGAGGTAAAATCGTCAAGATAAAAAAGAACATTGAAGAGACAGAAACATCCACAACAGTTATAGAGAATGAAGAGAAGCACTCAAGATTGTTAGAAGAGAAGAATGAAGAAAATAGAAAGAGTTATGTAGAAGTACTCAAAGGAAGGAATCATGGTCAACCAAAATCTAAGAAAAGTATTCAAGATACATCTTCAAGAAGACCATTCATGTTCAAGCCACAAAGAAGCTTCAATAATGATCATGATCAGTCAAGGAAAAAAATCAGAAGGACTACACCACAAACGAGATCATTCAATCCTAGGTATGCAAATTTCTTTTATGGTCATTGTTTTTATTGTACTAATTTTGGACATAAGGTTGCAGATTGTAGGGATTATAAAATAAATGTTCAAGCAAGAAGTGCATATGTGGCCCCACATAACATTGAATCTTACAAATGTCATAACTATGGACACATATCTAGTGAATATAGAATCATGATCGATACTTCCATGAAAAAGAACACCGATATCATATATAAGAAAGTATGGATAAGAAAACATGAAGAGAAAGTGAACAAAGATAGAGATTGCAAGACTGACAATAAAACAAGATGAAGAAAATTCTACAGAGAAAAATATATATGTTAGATACAGAAAGGTTTGGAAAATAACTAAAAGAAAAGGACATGTAAATAAGGAACATGTTCAAGAGATTGTACTTACAGGAATTGTAGTGAAAGATGAATCCACAAATAGAAAGAAAGAAGTCATATCTCAGAGAGATGATGAATCTACAAATGAAGATGATGATGAATCTACCAATGAAGATGATGATGAATACACATCAGAGTAGGAATTGTTTTGAGCTATCCGTCTTAGAGAATCCCAGGTAATATGAATATTAGACAGGGGGAAGTCTATGCGATAGCTGTGACAGAACAAAGAACCATCCTTCAAGCATCTTGCAGAGTTTGAGAAGACAGATCCAGAGCATTCAATTAGTAGAAGTACAATTTGATGGATTAATCAAGACTTCATGATAGTATATAGTGATAAATGGGTCGACATTATGGACATTTGTGCAAGTAGAGTCTTGGAAAATATGGACGAGAGCATGGATTCATAGATTGGTTCAAAGAGTGGTTCAGAGATAAAGAAACATTATCATAATGGATGATAATTACACATGAAATGGATCGAACAATGCTAATGGATTCCAAATTGACAGATATGTTTTGGACACATGCAATGCATAAAACATTGGTAGTATTTTATTAATTGAAATTTATGTTAATGATATTTTTTTTTGAAGTACTAATGATAGGTTAAGACAGAAATTTGCAAAGGATATGAAGAATGAATTTGAAATGTCATTACTTGGATAACTATCCTTCTTTCTAGGTATTTAGATATGTCAAAGAAACCAATGAATTTTTATTTCTCAAACTAAGTATATCATAGAAATGCTAAAGAGATTCGGAATGGAACATTGCAAACCAGTTACCACTCCTATGAAAACCAATTGCAAGTTGAGAAAAGAAGATAATTTAAAGTCTACAGACTAGAGGAAATACATTTCAATGATTGGTAGCTTACTATATGTGACAAAATCTAGACTATATGTAATGCAGGAAGTTGGAAAGGTGGCACGATTTCAAGCAGCACCAAAGGAATCACATCTCTTAGCAGCAAAGAGGATTTTCTTATATCTCAAAGGAACATAAGAGTTTGGATTATGGTATCAAAAAGGGAAGGATCTATCACTTATTTACTACACAGATGTATATTGGACATGTTTCATTGATGACTGACAAAGCACTAGTGGAGCTGCGTTCTACTTAGATATACACGTTGAGTATGATGATCCCATTCCAATATATTTTGATAATATAAGTGCCATCAGTATCTCAAAGAACCCGGTGATGCACTCTAAGAAGAACCACATTCCAATAAAGTATCACTTTTTACGAGAACAATTTGCAGAGAAATAAATCAGAGTTTAATATGTGGGAACAAAATAACAAGTGGCAAACATCTTTACAAAACCGCTTCTAAGGGAAGCCTTTGAGTATTTTCGCAAGAGACTCAGAGTAATTTCTACTCCAAAATGAATTATTTTGAATGTTTATATTATATGTCTTATATTTACATAAGGAAGAACCATAAATAGGACAATTCAAGTTGGGGGATCAGTTTCAGGAAGAGTTCAGTCAGGGGTAGTATCCCCAAGGAAAATTCAGTTAGGGGGAGCAACCCCGGATGGAAATATACCTTTTCCATTGATGACAAAGGGGAGAGATTTATCAGATACAGGATAAAAATGCTCAGAGAAAGATAACAAAGGCATGTATATAGGGGGATCATCCCAAGGAGAGTTCAGTCAGGGGGAAAATCCCCAAAGGGAGATACCCTTTTCCATTGATGTCAAATGGGGAGAGATAGAAACATTCATGAGGAGTATAAGCATGAATGTTATCATGACTAAGTGTTGCCATCAATGTTGGTGTTTCCATCAATGCCAAAGGGGTATGTTGTTAGAAAGTTGGCTTAGGTTGATGGGTAGTTGGTATGGATTGTTGTTTGTCATTGATCTCAACCCTTGGATAAAGTCCGATAGAAAATTATGGTACCACACAGGTTTGGGTAATGGAACCAAGTTTGTTTGATGTATAATGGTATGAATTTTAATATATTTGAAGGTAAGAATATTCTATATGGGTATTACATGTCATTCCATTTCTGGTGTTATGTGGAACGTCATATAAATCCTCACGGTTAGAGATTTATGTCCATGTAAAGTTGGAGAACACGGGTTTGGGTAATGGACCCAAGTTTGTTTGATGGGTAATGGAATGAGTTTTGATATATTTGTAGGTAATACTATTCTATATGGATAGTACATGTCATGCCATTTCTAGTGGTATGTGGAACGCCACATAACTCCTCACAATTAGAGAGTTATGGCCATGTGAAGTTGGAGAACCCTCATGAGTCATTTAGAAGCCCCAAAAGGTCAAAGTATTCAATGTGGTTTAATAGACTTTTAGAAGGTAGATAATAAAGTGAAGAGATGAGTGTACTATAAGTCAAAGTGAATACAAAATAAATTATTTAAATAATAAAGTTGATGGAGAAATCACTAAGTTGACAAGTGGTTAGAAGTGGGTTAACCCTAAAATAAGGAAAACAAGTTAAGATGGTTAAAAGGTAACCCCTTGAGGAAGTTACATGAAAGTATAAATAAGAGGAAAGGCTCTCTAATTTTAATCACACTTTATCATATTGAATATCTACAGGTGATTGAGGTAACCAAAGGATATCTAAGCCTAATTTCAGAGGGAAGGTGAAGTAAGGAAAGGCCAAAATTCAAGGGAGGATAAATTCTTTTGATGATGCTTTCCAAGGTATGTTATTTCCAGGTCATCACACCATTTTCACAATAATTTTTTTTATATAATGATTCATACTGTGAAATTGGGAGGTTGTTGAGAAAACATATCCAAGTATCTATGATACACATTTCAGCTTGTGGGTCATTGTATTTTTGGAGTTACACTATGTGGAAAATAGGGTTTGTGGCTAGTCCTGAAACTAATCTAAAACAGGGGTTTCAAGTAAAAATGTCATAACATATCCAAATTCAGTAAGACCATATGTGTTGGTTATAGTACACTCTATAGTATTTTGTGTACAATTTTCATATCCATACAAAAAATATTCCATGCGGGGCACTCTCTACAAGTTCGATCTTTAGAATAAGCCAAAATTCAACAAGGCATGCCATTTTTGCTATAAATCCTTTTTTGAGAGGTTCCAAGTAGTGACACCTAGAGGAATTTCATAAAGCACACTGAAGAAAATTCTGTACTATTTTCAGATCTTTTTTCATTACAAGTACATAGTTATGATTATTTCAAGTTAGGGTTGTTGATTAATCCAAAACTAATCATGTGAGACTAAAGTAAAGTTTGATGAAAATGATAGTCTCTTGTTGTTAAAGTTAAGGAAGGTTTGCAGGTATGTGATCATATACACCGGGTATATTACAAAGTTACAAATCATATTTGGATGATGAAATTCATGAGGGATTTTGGTTGAGGTACATGTTGGGTACATGGTTGAGACAAGTAGTTGATGAGTTGGCACATACATGAGGTGTATAGTTGATGATGTCGGTACACATTGATGAGTCATAGTTGATGAGTAGTTGATACATGATTGGTACATACTTGGTACATGGTTGGAAGAACTTGTTAGTAGTATTGTTGGCACATTTTTTATGGATGATGTAACATACTTGTATTGGTATATTATTAGAAGAACATATTGATCTTAGTGATGATTATGAGTTGTTGTGTTATGCTTGGTTGATGCACATCTTTTAGAGTTGTATTGGTGATTGATCTTGGTGAGTAGATCTAACTTGGTTGATAATATTGTTGAGACAAGTTGTTGTTATAGGTTGTTTGGACAGGTTTTTGCGATAGGTTATTCATACATGTTTAGTGCATGGTTGATGCACTTGTTCATGGTACAGGTTGAGGTACATGTTGGTGCATGGTTGATGCACTTGTTTATGGTACATGCTGATTATAGGTTGTTTGGTACATGTTGGTGCATGGTTGATGCACTTTTTTATGGTACAGGTTAATTATAGGTTGAGGTACATGTTGATGCATGGTTCAAGTTATTGGTATAGGTTGTTTGGTGCAGGTTGATTGGTTAAATTTTACAGTAGTATATATGACAGTGATAGTGTGACAATGGTTTCATCATTCTACCTATACATTAGGGCAGTTGGATGGGGCAAGGACAAGTGGTTGTATCCACCTTCCGATTGTAGCTGGAGAACATAAGGGGTTGTAGCCTCCTTATGGTTGTAGCCAGAGAATTTGGGAGTTGGATATTCCCTCAGGTTGTAGCCTGAAAAACTAGGGGGTTGGAGCCTCCTTCCAGTTGTAGCTGGAAAACAAAGGAAGTTGGTGCCTCCAATGAATGTAATTATTAAAGGCATATAAGAAAAAACATTCTATGGTTTTCTCCCAGTTTAGATTTCCACGTAAAACACTGGTGTACTCTGTATCTATGTGATTGCTCATTTGTTCATTTTTTATTTACTCTTCAACTGCTAGATGATAATGCTACATTGATATAACACTTGCATTTTATGGTGAAAAGGGATTAAATTTCTCTATTATGGATTCACCCCCACTCTTAGTAATCCAACACATCACACATGTTGCAACGCCTTCATAAACAACCACACACTTGATGGTATACTTCGAGTAACCCACGTGGATTTGAAATTCCACGTGGTAAGGCAAGAGAGGATTCACATCTATGACATCAAACTTGATAAATTTCGAGTCACTGGTGTCTAGAGCTCCTAACACAGATAGCAAGGAATTCCTCTATGAAGGACACGTCTGGAGTACGTCCAGGGTTGAAATCACATAAGGGGTTTGACACAAGTCCTCAACAATAGAGTAATTCTGGGCAGCTCTAGCATTTGGATTGTGGGTAGATAGATTGAGTACTACTTCCGGAATATGAGACGGTGTCTCTGGTTTTTTGATACACAAAGGTGTCTCTGAAGGAGGAGGAGATTCTAGACCAGGTATAGTTTGTGAAGAATTGTAATCACGAGACCTAGTGGCTACATTAACCTAAGAATTGACCATATTGATACAAAAATGGTCACCTTCTTATGTTGGTGGGTTTTGACTTCCACCGACCACATTTATTGCATTTGAGGAGCTTAAGGCATGTGTTGGTTATGTGGAAAAGGATTCATCAACACGGTGGGCAATAGAGATAAGAGCCTCGCAACTTCTGCAAGTTTGGGGCATAAATGAGTAAGATGATCGTTTGTACAAAGATTACAGGGAAATTTCACCTTACACCTTTCTTTCTTTCCCTCACCCAAATTTTTATTTGTCCTCTCATTATTACCATTGTCCTTGGGTTTATTATTATTATTCCCACCCTTAGGATTATTATTACGTCCCTTATTCTCATTCCCGCCTAGTTGTTGGTTACCATTTGGGCCGGTCAATGATTGCAAAGAATGTACATCCATCGACTTGTTGGGTATGTGTTATATTCTTTGCACGAGTAGTAGTGCTTGAGCGCCTGCACTGGGCGTGCGGGGGGGTAAGAGGGGGGACCGCTAGGGCCCCCCTCGGGGGGTGCAGGGGGGCAGAGCCCCCCGCGCGGGGGTTCGAGGACAGCACCCCCGAAATTACTTTTTTGGGCCGACATATTTTCGCCGGTTTCGGGCAGACATATTTCCGGGACGACATATTTCCGGGACCACATGATATTAGGTGGTTTTTCGGCACATGGTTTTTGCCGATGGTTTTCTATTTCCGGTTAAGGAATTAGGGTTTTGGACTAATCCAGGTCATTGGGTTAGGGTTTTGGA
>ML801234.1:31268-47887 GCA_009831015.1 Picea engelmannii | reverse complement strand
TGTACTCAGACTTATATGTTAATACAGATCACAGGTTCCTTTCGATTTTGATTATCAGTTTTTCATCCTTCTTCTGCATTATTATCTGTGTTGTCAAGCTTTGAATGGCTGTCATCCCATTGTTTAGCTCATAGCCTGATAATGATTCTTTGATTGTCTCTTAGACCCTGCTTTGCACTGGTTTAGTTACAATTTATTCTCCACCCACTTTAAAGTTGTCTGCTGATTAATCAATCTTTGAGAGAACTGTCTATTTGTTTATCATTTTCATGTTTGAATGCTATAAGCTATATTGAGTTGTCCCATTGATCCACACTCACAAAATACAAAAACATTCATTTCTTAAGTTACCAAGCACCTTTGGTCTGCAACCACAAAGGGTTTCTTGGAGTGATAACAGTAACTATAACAAGTGATGAGATCGACAGGGAAGTTGGTCTCACTCCACGATGACTTAAGACTCAATATATAAAAAGAAATCTTAAATCCAACTAGTAATCAAAGAGCACACAAAAAATAATCAAATGACCAATATGCACACAAACAAGATAAAGTAGTTGAAAGGGGCCTCCCTCCCCAAAGTAGGTATTCCTCTCCCAAGAGGGGCCTGAGACTCTTTGTTAAAGATTGGAGGTATCAAAATCAGTTATAAGGGACCTTGTGGGCTTAAAACCCAATCGGTCAGATCCCCTTGGAAAGGTAATCTTCCATAAAGGTTGTGTGTTGTCCGACCCTTATCTGACCTAGGGTACCTGCAGAAGAACCCTTGCAAGTAACTTATGTGGCAACTAAGTCAAGAAACTAAGAAACCATGGTATAACTGATGCATAGGTGTACATTCGTCAGTCAGGTCCGTCGTATGGGCAGGGTAGAAAACCCAGAAACCTTGAAAGCATCACCTCTCATGGAGGTAAAGGCACTAGCAAGATCCCCATATACGAATAGATCCCCAGAAATATATCTGACACTAAGAAGGTATTGGGGGGATATCCCTTCAACCAACCTCACGTGACCTCATTCTTAAATCCGGTGTAAGAGGAGCCTCTTGATTTCTCCACTCCCTTAGTTAGACACATATGTTGATTTAATAGCCTTGGAGAAGTTTACTCACAAAATCCTCTTCCAAGGCACTAAATTCTAAGCGAGTTTGTGCACCTAAATTCTAAGCTAGAAAATAAAATCGTTACTAATCAATTTTAAATTATAGCATTAATTTTAATGGCCTTGCTTACTTAGAAGGTGCAATTATGAAACTAATGATGTTATGACTCAACAAGTAAATTAAATGAATATGAATACCATGCAAATTCCTAACTTCAATTTCCAATAAATGATATGCTTCCTAAAAATGCAATTTTCAATTCAATTATGCAATTCTAAATAAAAATGCAATCTTTCTTTACATGCACTAAGATAAATGACAAAGACTCAAAAGATCAAAATGCCGATGAATGTAAAATACCTAATATTTTTGTATTTCAATATAAGAAAAATGAAAATGCATGGACTGAACAACAACTTGATATATAAAGACTCTACTGTGTATAGACAAAGACAACCCAAGTAGGATATCAAGGAGAAAAAACACCCAACCCAATGTACAAGGACAATAAAAATGAAAATATGGTGAGAAAGGCACCACCCAAAAATTCAACCAAAGATAGGTTTCCTTTCATTCTACAGACACTTAGCAGTCACTACAGAGACCCAAGAAGACTCAACAATCATCAAAACCTACCCAACAACCACCAAACCCAAAAAACAAGCAACAAAGGTGGATGTACGTGATTGTTCAAGGGAAAAGGGCATATGTACACAACTTACAGAAGGACAACACGCGTATGTACACGAGTGTCAAGAAAAAAACTCGTGTATATGTGTCAAACAGAGCTAGGCTAAGGAGAAGGCTGAAACACTCAGACTTAGAGTGAATATAGGTTGTCAACCAATCATAGAACAATAAACTCAATTTGAACGAGAGAAATCTAAAGAGAAAAAACACTCCAAACCCCCAAAAAAGAAGATTCAAAACCTAGTATGGTCACCAATTCTGTTACGCGGAAAATCTCTTTATGTCTAGGAGTAAACCACAATAGACGGAAATGACTACAGAAATAAACTCTATTCTCAAGTATGTTATATAAACAAATATGCTAGAAAGACAAGATAAAATGCCTACCTCGTCCAGATGTTCGATGAAGTCCACCATTGAGCACTTGACCCAAAGCAATGTACCTACAACTAGTCCTCAACAACCAAGCAAAAAAACATATGATGTTAGCACATTCAATAGCATAATCCATCAACATTCATAACAAACACGTCGATGGAATAATAATTCAAATATTTTCAAGATATCAATTAGACGGGAAAAGAGTATTTCTATTAAGATATAATCAACATAAGTGAATAAGTTACTGTTATAACCCTAATTTGCACTAAACAAGCTTACCTAGCATCAGGCCATCTCAGATTCCTTCTTTTCCAAAGAACTACTGAACAACTCTTCTTAAAAACACTTTTTATAAAGGCCCACGTGCCCTACTCTATTACTGAACACATGTACACGCTCACTGACCCAAAATAGCCCGCCTGTACCTACAAAAGCATGAAAAAAAGAAAGTTGTCGACATAACACACAACTTTGGGTGAGTTAACTGAACCTTCTGGCCATGCATGACCGAGGGTTGATCCAAATACCTAGCTTCTTCTAGCCTATAAAAGAAGGGTTAGGGGTCCCATTTGGAAGAGGAGAATCATAGTAAAGAAACTATACCCAATTGCATATTCCCTTTGTCCCAACCCTTTAGCCTTCCTTATGCAAAGAGAAAGATAGAGAAAAGAAGTTGGAGGATAGTAGAAGAGGATCCCAGGACCAGGTTCATGGAGCAGCGATCGACTTCATCATTGTAAGTTGATTTGTTGAAGTTAATAATAAAGAGATACTTTTCCCATCCCACATATGAGGTTTTTATGATTTATTGTATACTTGTTTATTGAAATCTCTAACCCATTAATCTATAGATCAAATGCATGCAGAGTTTGTTGCTTGTTTTATGTGAATGCAGGTCAACCTTGGGAGAAGAGCTACAATCAAAAAACGATCAAGCGTAAGGAGGGATCTACATCAAATGCTCGTAATAAGGTATGCTCATCTAACTATGTATTTTCTTAAGAATAATGGGGATTAGATCTGGGATGATGGTAGAAAGTAGAGATCTTTAGGTATTTTTTGCATGCATAATCTAACCCTAAGTGCTAGTCCGTAGAGGTATTTCCCACTCACAGCAGTTACATACTTCTGTGTCATCATGGTTCAGAACCAAGAAATTGATTTCCTTCCAGCTGGGCCTCCACCACTTCGATCCTCCACCAAAGGAAAGCTCATGTAAGAGAGGCAATGAAGTTCTCAATCAATAAGGGAAGAGCCTGGTGGCTGAGCAATGTGTTAAGATGTAAAGGATAAAGGGATGTAGACTCAATGTGAAGTGAATAATTCCTCCAGAGTAACTTTTCTCTCAAAGTTGAATTCTTTCTCCTCTTTCCCAGAGCTCGTATTTGGCCCATTTATATTATTCAAGTGGAACTGAAGGGTCAATTCAGAATGTTTCTAGTATATGGAAGGCCAAGGATCATTGATCTCATGTCTTAACATGGAAACCCGACACTATTTTTCAATTTTGGGCACATTTCCTAATGTACACAGGCTATAGCAGTGCAACCTGTGTATACTCATGTTGTGTAGTAAGCAAGGTGCATATATGTGGAATTTTTTTTATTTCTACCTCTAGGATTTGCAAAAAGGGATGACAAGTCTTCATAGGGAAATGGAAAAAAGACTTCTATGCAATATTGCATGGGGTGAGGAAAATCTTGCTATAACACCAAGACCATTCATAAGTGCATTTGTGGATTTGGAATTATTTAGACTGAGTTTTATTTCTCTTTCACTTGTTGGTGTAACTACTGGTTCTTTGTATCCATCGACAATTGATTGCTAAATTTCAAATCCCTATGCCTGTATATATGTTTTCATCCTTCTGCTCCAAAATGCATACTTGTTTCCATCAAACTGTGGTATTCCATTTTTATACATGTTGTTTCTCTCCATGATCTACCTTTCATTGGTTAAACTGATTTATGAAGGAATATTCTCTGATACCAATTGTTGAATTACTGAGAGGCCCGAGGGGGGGTGAATCAGTGATAGAGGAATATAATCCTTTTTAACCATAATATGCAAGTGTTATATTTATTTATGATCAATGTAACAATATCATCCAATAGTTTCATAGTAAATAAACAATGAAAAAATGAACAATCATACACATACACAGTACACCAATGTTTTTACATGGAAACCCAAAGTAGGAGAAAAACCATAGAATGATTTTTCTTATGTGTCTTTAAGAATTACATTTATTGGAAGCACCAACTTCCTTTGTTTTCCAGCTGCAAATGGAAGGGAGCTCCAACCCCCTAGTTTCTGAAGATACAACTTGAGGGAAGCTCCAACTCCCCAATTCTTAGGCTACAACCAGAAGAAATCTACAAACCCCTATGTTCTCTGGCTACAACTGGAATGTGGCTACAACCAACTATCTTTTCCCCATTCAACCACCCTTATAAAGCATCATCAAAGGAATTTATCCTCCCTTGAATTTCATCCTTCTTTACTTCACCTTCTCTCTGAAATTCTCCTTAGATCTCCTTTTGTTACCTCAGTCACTTGTAGCTATTCAATATGCTCAAAAATAAATGCTAATGGGAGACCCTTGCTCTCTTATTTATAGTCTCCAAGTAGCTTCCTCTAGAAGTATCCACTTAACCACTTTGTCCACTTAGCCACTTTTTCCACTTAACCACTTTGTCCATTTAGCCACTTTGTCCACTTAACCAACTTTGTTCACTTAGCCACTTTGTCCACTTAACCAACTTTGTCCACTTAGCCACTTTGTTCACTTAACCATTTTGTCAACTTAGCCACTTTATCCACTTAACCAACTTTGTCCACTTAGCCACTTTTTCCACTTAACCTGATCCATGTGGATATCGATGGCCACCCACCTTTTTCAACTCGCTCAAAACCGTTTTCTGGCAATTTTGGCAATTTACTATTTTTAGCAGTTTTAACTTTTGAGGACATTTCGAGGGCCTAAATGAAGGTTTTCCAGGATCAAGATTATCAATGACAGACAAAGGAATGATTGATCCCACTAAATGAATCTCCTCAATGATACATTTCCAACTATCTATCATGCACCCCAAACGAAGATCATATGCCAAAGTTACACCCTCGGGAAGTTGATACACCAAACTACCCAAAACAGGGTCCACAAAACTGTTGGATTTTCATCTTCCGGGGTTAGGGTTTTAAACTTTATTTATGATAAAAATTCATTTGGAGCCTCATTGTAAAATCATCATCTTGTGAATGCGAGTAAACATCATATCTCTTCTCAGAGATAAGCTTCCACCATTCTAGCTAGTCTTTTAGTCTGTATTTTTACAGTCTTTGTACATTTTCGCTCATTAATAGAAAATTTTGTATTATTGTATCTCTGTGTTTATGGATACATCTATGATACATTTATGTTATATTATTGGATATCCAAGATATCTCTGTACATTGTTTTATTATATCTCTGGTCTCATTTCGTGTCGAAAATAATCCAGATCAGTGGTATCTAAGCATGCTGCTCTTGATCGGTTTTTTCAGTGCATGTCCCCGATGAGGTCCGAGTATAGAAAGTTTGGTCTTGAGATTGTCTCTCTTGAATACAATCGCTCTTGCATGCCCAAGAAATCCTCCATGGCAGAAGAAAATAAAAATGATGGAGTAGGCGATTCTATCAATCTGTTGCATGAGTAAGCTCTCACACGATAGAGGGACAAAATGATGGAGAATTTTTCCCACATCCTTCAATGCCTGCCAATAGAAACATGCACATATTCATAAAACAACCACTTTGGAAGCACCTCTCCTTTCAAGGTACATGATAATTTTGATATTCCCCTATTTGAAGGTCAGATAGATGAGGATGCCCTAGAAAAATGGTTAAATCTATTAGAAGTTTATTTCTTTGTTCGTAATTTTTCCGACATGGAAAATATCACCTTCGCACTCCTCAAATATCTCCCCCATGTCAAAAATTGGTGGGAAACATATTGGGAGAAAAGTTCCACAGAGGATTTTGGAATATATGGGGTCGAGCCCACTTGGAATTTTTTTGTGCATGCGGTAAAAAAATAGTATTACCCTGTTGGCAACTATGAGGAATAGTACATGAGATAGACCACACTAAGACAAGAAAGGGGCCAAGTATTTCTATAGTTCACCAATAACTTCCATACCTTGCGCACCAAGCTAGGTATCAAAGACTCCAAACAACATTTGTTTCATAAATATCGTGGGGCTCTACACAGATACATCCAAACTAAAATGGATTTTTTAGACATATCATCACTCAGTGCTGCTTATTGATATGCTATTAAAATTGTGCAAACATTTAAGCACTAGAACAAATGAGAGTTTGGGTCTACAAATATGCAACAAAAAAATTATGATAAAGATGACCCTAACAAACAGTCTCCCAAAAACAAGTCCAAGCCACAAGAAAAGGAGATTCACGAGAAGACAAAGAAGGGCATCAAAAAATGGTGTGATTTCCACAAAATCCCCTGGAACAACGCCAAGGAATGTCACTCAAAATAGTCATTGGTGGTCGAGATCAAAGGCAAGGAGTTGAACCCTGATTCAGAATCTGATTCTGAAAACACTGGTAAAAAACAAATCATCAACGTAGACCCCAATGCTATTGTCGTGACCACAACAATTAAACTAGAAGAACCAACAGATCCTAAAGAGGGGGAGTGTATTTTTCATTCACAGATGTGGGTGAAGGGTACCCCAATGCATTTTAATGTTGATAACGGAATCTAGAAGAACCTCATCTCAGTAGAGGTCGTAAAACAATTGGGATTGTCGACAACACCACACCCGCAACCATACAACATTGGGTGGATTCTCCAGGGACGAGATCTTCGTGTCAGCCAACAGTGTTGATTTTCATATTACATCCATCCCTTCAAGGATGAGGTATTATGTGATGTTTCCTGACTATATGCCTATGATGTTCTCTTGGGCCAACCATATATGTGGAAGCACCATGTTGTTTATGAGTCTCGACCCTACAATATTTGTTCTCTGGGGGTCATCTCTACAGAAAAATAGAGGTAGTTTTGACTACTGTTCAACCTAAACAATGTCGCAAAGTAGTATCTCATACTACAAAATTCAACTTTTTCACAATCTGTTCAAAAGGTGAACATAAGGATACTGCAAACACTACAACCTCGACCCAAGCACCTTCTATCCAACATAAGTAGGTCAAAAAGACTACATCAAAGTGTAAAGATTCCTTCTTCACCTAGGAATATCATGTATCCAGACTGGTTAAAAAGGTCCAACCCTTCCAACCACATGTTCGTGACAACCTTCAACAAGCTAAGCAACGCAACTTCTCCAACAAGGCAAGCAACTCATCAAGATGCAAATTCAACAAATGATTTTCCCTCTCCCCCGAGAACTCAATGAAATGAATATCATTTCTTCCTAAGTAGGTAGGATTGATCTAGGTGGATATCAGTGGCCACCTACCATTTCCAACTCGCTCAAAATAGTTTTCTGACAATTTTGGTAATTTACTATTTTTATCAGTTTTAACTTCTGGGGCCATTTTGAGGGCCTAAATGAAGGTTATTCGGGATCGATATTCTCAATGATATCCAAATGTGTAATGGATCCCCCTAAATGAATATCCTCAATGATACCTTTCCAATGAACTATCATGCACCCCAAACAGAGATCATATGCCAAAGTTATGCCCTCAAGAAGTTGATACACCAAACTACCCAAAACGGGGTCCACAAAACTGTTGGATTTTCATCTTTTGGGGTGAGAGTTTTGGATTTTATTTATTATTAAAAGGCCTTTGGAGCCTCATTTTAAAATCATATTCTTTTGAATGTGAGTAGCAGACACATATATTCTTAGAGATAAGATGCCACCATTCTAGCAAGTCTTTCACTCTATATTTTTACAATCTTTGTACATTTTCGCTCATTAATAGAAAATTGTGTAGTAATATATCTATGTGTTTATGGCTACATCACTGATACATTTATGTTATATTATTGGATATCTGGGATATCTCTATACATTGTTTTATTATATTTCTTCTCTCATTCTGTGTCGAAAATAATCTCGATCATAACCACTTTGACTACTTTATTATTTCAATAATTTATCTTTACTCAAAACTTCTTGTTGCAACTTTTATATAATTATTCAATTCATAGCTTCTTTTCCCTTAACTAACTTCTTATTTCAGACACTTTATTATTTAATTTATTTCTTGGTCAACCACTTTGACTATTCAATCTTCTCATCACAACTACTTTACCATAATTACCAAACTCACAAATTCTTGTTGCAAATAATTTACTTTTAATTATTTTCTTAATCCAACAACTATACCCATGATTAAATCCTCGTTTCACCCAATTTGACTAGTCAACTTCTTCTAGGAGTTTCTAGATTAATTTGACTTCTTTGACCTTCTAGGGGCTTCTATATAACTCATGAGGGTTCTCCAACTTCACAAGGCCATAACTCTCTAACCTTAAGGAGTTATGTGACGTTCCACATATCACCAAAAATGGCATGACATGTATCTATATAGAATAGTCTTACCTGTAAATTCATTGATATTCATGCCCTTATA
Source organism: Picea engelmannii (assembly GCA_009831015.1). Classification (NCBI taxonomy): domain Eukaryota; kingdom Viridiplantae; phylum Streptophyta; class Pinopsida; order Pinales; family Pinaceae; genus Picea; species Picea engelmannii. The sequence continues at coordinate 39,101 of ML801234.1, read as the reverse complement.
CCTGAAACAAAATTGGGTCCCTTACCCATACCTTTGTGCTACCAAAATTTTATACCAAAATTTCTTCAAGAGTTGACCTCAATAAAAACCAACCTAATTAATCAACATATGGTGGAAAATAAGGCTATAATATATGTCCCCTAATGTGTGAGGTCAGAAGGGGAAATGGTGGTAGAAAAAAAGTACAATAATGGTAAATAACACGAGGCAACATAAGGAGGGAGTTGAGAGGTCAAGGAACCAGTGAGTAACTACAATTAGAAATCAGGTTGAAATATATATATTATCCCCAAGGGAGGCATACTATTATGATCCAACAACTTAAAAAATACAAAACATCAATGAATATAATCCACTTTGAGGGGTAAACCTTCATTTACGATATATCCAATTCAGAAGACAATATGAGATGAGATAAGATGATCCTAACATGAGGAATCCTTGGTATATATATAGGAGACAAAGGGTACAATTATAAGGAAATGGTACAATTAAGGGTTCTTGTCAACCTACTAATATAACACTAGAAATGTAATAATTCAATATCTAGGGGATTAATAAGGGTTTTATACATATCATGGCGATTTTTCTAGGGATTAAAATGCCCCTTCCCTTCAAACAAGTGTTTTCCTCATCACTTGACTAACTACAATTGTTTATGCATGAAGAAATCATCTTCCCATGTCACCTCTTCCACTGGTATCTTCTTCCATTTGATTAGGTACTCAATAATTGCTTGATTTCGTTGCCGCTTAATTCTTGTTTCAAGGATTATTTCTCATTATTGTATGATTTCCCCTTCTTTATTAATCTCTGGAAAAATATTTTGGACTAGGATCTTGTCACCGATTACCTTGTTTAAGAAACAAACATGTAAGATTGGATGTACACATGAAGATGGAGGAAAATCCAATTTGTAATCCATACTTCCAATCCTTTGAAAGAACTTATAGGGGCCATAATATTTAGGATATAATTTACTTTTATTATTTTGTTGAATGAGGGACATTTGTTTATATTGTTATAGTCTAAAAAATACCCAATCCCCCACTTCAAATCCCCTTTCAGTGTGATGTTGATGTAGTTGTTGTTTCATCCTATTTTGTTCCATAACCAAGTTTTCCTTCAATAGTTTGAGAACCTCTTGTTGGTGCCCCATGTGGTCCTCCACTACTTGAACCTTTGCATTCCCTTTCAAGGGATATGTGATGGATGGAGGATGATATCCATAAAGTTCCAAAAATAGGAACATTTTTTTATGAAGTATGGAAGGATGATGTTAGAAAAATAGGATCGTGGAGAAATAAAATAAAAACAAATGCGCAAATAAAACACAAAAGATACACAATACAATAGAAAAACATATATAAATGGTTCATCCAATGTGGTCTATGCCCACCAGAGAAATTTCCAGGTCCTTCTTTTTTATTATCCAACAAATGAAGGGATACAACCTAAATCACACCCATTGTAAGTTCATCTTCTTTTTCTCACAGTATCCTCTCTCAGAATACAATATTCACAATGATACACAACCACAATACAATTCCATCATAAAAGAGGGTTTCCTTCTAGGAAAACAAAAAACAAACATAACTTCTACTATCATATCAGTGACCTTATAATGAGCGGTCCAAATTTACTATGAAATTATAATATACATTAACAAGGAAAATTTTCCTTTGGGAGCTTCGCCCCCAAACCCTCGTCGAGGAACACTACCCCCCAAACCCTTGTTAGGGGCCCACTTTCCCCCAAACCCCCAATCTGGGGGGATGAGTGATCTGGATTATTTTCAGAATGAAATGAAAGTAGAGATATTACAATGAAACACGAATGAAAATTTCTAGAAACAGAGAAATAAAACAATATTTTTTCTATTAATGAAATAATTGTAAAGAGATTGTAAAAATATAGAGTGAAAGACTCGCTAGAATGGTGGTATATTTATCTCTAATAATATATGTGAAGGCTACACTCATTTGCAAGAAGAATATTAAAATGAGGCTCTGAAGGAATTTTTATGGTAAACATAAATGCCAAAACGCTAGACATCCAAAAACCTAACCCTAGGAGATGAAACACCAAAAGTCATGTGGACCTCGTTTGGGTAAGTTAGTACATTAACTTTCTGGGGTTGTCACTTTTTCATATGATCTCCATTTGAGGTGCGTGATAGCCCATTGGAAAGGTATTTTTGAGAACTATGCATTACATCGTCAAAATATGACTTCATCTACAATTTTATTGTGGCGAGCCAAAATAACACTGTTTATGGCCCCAAAACGACCCTGGAAGTAGAACATGATGTGCTAACATGAAAAAAATACAAAATAATCTAGTTGGATTAGGTGGGAGGCCACCAGTATCCACTTAGAATATTGTTAGGGCTCCATACGACCTCGAAAGTGTAGAAACCACAATTACAAAGAAGTACAAGAGAACGTGTTGAACTATAAAATGGCAAAAGGAGATAGTTGGAATAGGTGGGTGGCCACCAATATCCACCTGGATCAATCCCCCCTCTTTAGAAAGCAATGGTGTCTGTTGCTTTGAGTGTCGAGGGAAGAGGGGAAAGCATGTTTTGAATTTGAATCTTGGTGAGATGTGCACTTTTTTGGAGAAGTTGTGTTTCTTGGTTTGTGGAAGACTGTCACAAACCAGTTGCTGGCAGGGTTGAATATGCCCCACCAGCCTGTTGTCTCTAGATTTGATGGGGCATTGTATAAGCACCATTGTAGGTGAAGAAACAATATCTTCTTTCTCTTTGAAAATCTTTTTTTGCTAGATAGACAGTGTTGAGGTTGCAGCAGTTGTAGTGGTCTTTTGTCCATCCTTTGAATAGACTGTGAAGAGGATGGATTTTGCAATATGAGATATTACCTTGCAGCATTGTTTTGTTGGAGCAGTATTCGTATATACCTCTGGTATTTGATAGAGATGACCTACCAGAGTAATAATGACACTACGGGGTCTATAATCATAGATATCATGACGTCTCCACATATATGGTTGGTCCACAACCACATCAGAGACATCAAGAGGGGAAAAATCACACACTACCTCATCCTTTAAGGGTTGGATTCCATAGGACATGCGACACTACTGGCTGACACAAAGATATCGTCCCTAGTTAATCCACTGGATGTTGTATGGTTGCAGGTGTGGTTTTGTTGACAACCTCAATGTTTTGACGACCTTAGCTGATATGAGGTTGTTCTAGCTGTCGTTATCAACAATGAAATGAAAAAATATCCCCTTCACCCAAATCTATGACTGGAAGAGGCACTCCATGTCTTCAGTATCTATTGATTCTTCTGGTTGAATTGTTGTGGTCATGACAATGGCAGTGGGGTTTGTGTCGATGATCTATATGTTTTCAATATTTTATGGATTGGATTATAAATCAAGGTTTAGCTCCGTGTGTTTGACCTTGGCCACCAATGATTGTTTCAAGAAACATTCATCAGTGTTGTGTTGGGGGATTTTGTGGAACTTCCCAGTTTCATTCTTCATCTTCCCTTTACCAATTTTGTACATTATCTTGGATTGGTTTTTTAGAGGTTGTTGGTTAGGGTCTTATTTACAATGCTTTGGTTGTTTCATATTTGTATACCCAAATCCATTTATTCTCGTGCCTAAATTTATTCTCGCTTTTGACAACATATCGATAGGAAACTCTCGATGATGACATGTTTAGGAAATCCATTTTGGTTTAGATGTACCTATATAGAGCCCGACGGTATTTCAAAACTAGATGTCGCTTAGAGTATTTGATACCTAGCTTGGTGTGCAAGGTATGGAAAGTATTTTTGAACTCCGACACTGTTTGGCTCTTCTCTTGTCACAGTGTGGTCCATCTCATGTACTGGTCTTCATAGTTATCAACAAAATAGTATTTTTATTTGACCGTATCCATAAAAAATTCCCAAGTGGGCTCAACCCCATATATTCCATATTCATCTATGGAAATTTGCTCCCAATAATTTTCCCACCAATATTTGACATGGGGGAGAACCTTGAGGAGTGTGAAGGTGATATTTTCCCTATTGAAAATTTTTTGAACAGAGAAATAAGATTCTAATAGATTTAACCATTTTTCTAGGGCATCCACATCTATCTAAGCTTCAAATATGGGAATATAAAAATTAACTTGTACCTTGAAGGGAGAGGTTCCTCCAAAATTGACACAAAGAGGTCTCCCACTATCACCCCACAGGGTCTCTTCACCTGACCTCCTGCTCACAGGATCGTTCAAATTCCCATTCTACTAAGTCGAAGCGGATCTTTAGATCCCCTACTAGAATCCCTATCGAATGCCCGATCCAGTCCACAGGTCCTTTCTAATCCCTCATGATTTTCATCACTTAACCGTGGTTATCCCCGACTCTCTATCGGGGTTCGGGGTTTCGCATTTCCTGATGTCGAGATTCACTGCACTCTTCAAACCCCGATCATCGATGAGCTCCTTTTGTGCTAGCCCCTCCGAGATATACTCTCATCATATGACCACCTACCATAAGACCGCAACCTTATATCCCTCTATCGGGGTTTCGAGTTCCAATTTCCCGATGAGCTCTCCTTTGCCCTTAGCCCCTCCTGGCTAGGCTCTGGTCCATATGACCTGCTTGTATATGACCGCAGCCATACTCTCTTCTGTCGGGGTTTCAGGATTTCTAGTGTCGATGTACTCGTGTCTTCATGACTCACGATTTCCCAAATCACGACGCGCCCTTTGACCATGCTAGCCCTCCTGGCTTAACCCCTAGCTGATGTGAACATCACCCCGAGACCAATACCTTACCCCTCGGGGTTTCGGGGTTTACGATGTCACGATGAAAACACCTACGGAATTCTCGATCGTCCAAATCCCGATCCTCCATTTCTCTGACAGCTGGCCTCCACTATGACTCTGTCCTCCCCTGCTGTTGTGCTGACAGTTGGCCCCCATTGATCGAGGTATCGCATATCGTGATTTCAAAGTGCACAAATCACTCGTCATCGGAATCATTGATATCCTGATGAATTCCAAATGCCAATGGACGCTCCCCTGTCAGGACTTCCTTTGAAGGCGCTAGATGGTTGCCACGCGTCCTCCTCAAATGAACGGTCTTGATTATGTCGGGATTTCGTGACTTTCAAGGTCCCGGTTCTCTTGTCCTCAGGAACTCCAATTTCCCGATGGCCTGCTACGTCGACTCATTCCGGATCTCCAACACCTGTCCCTCTGAATGGACGGCTCAGATTTTGTCGGGGTTTTCAACTTGAATTTTCCCGATCTCTTATCCACGGGAAGGTCGATTTCCCGATGCGCCAAATGCCGATGGTACTTGATTTCTGCCACGTTTCCTCTCTAACGGACGGCCCAGATCTCGTCGAGATTTCATGGCTGTTGATGTTCCGGTTCTCACGACCTCAGGAATGTCGATTTCCTGATGGTCGATATCCCGATGACTCTAGCTCCTGTCGAGACTTCTCCTCTATCTATGAGAGCTTAAACCCCATGCATCTTCCACCAATCTGACGACTGTCGATGATTTGGGTCTAGATCTGACGGCTCAGAATCACTTCTCCTATGCGTGCTCCTCCTAAGCACCCCTAGACGTAGAATTTCAATGGTCCAGATTCTATCAGCCGATCCAATGGCTGACGCTGCTCCTCCTGAGCTTCTGCGTGCATTCTACCTTCCCTTGGAAGAAATTCCAAATATTTAAAAGACTTCGGCCCGTGCTTCTTTTCCCTCTGCGAGCTCCTTTTACCTTGAGCCTTGCTACGCGTATAAAATGCTAACTCCTCTTGAGCTTGTTCCTTTCGAATCCTTAAAGGATTCCGACGTCTGTGCTCTTGCAGAGTCTTCCCATGCACACACCGATGCTACCTCTTCTGAGCTTCTACAAATGCTCAGACCCCTTGGGGGATTTTTTCCTTCTTCTCCCTTAGATGGAGAAACCGACGCCTTCCTGGTTGTCCTTCGCTCAAGCAACATCTTGCTGAGCCTTCTGGGTATTCAGTAACCCAGTGAAGATCCTTAAGTGGACTCTTCCTTCAAATCTAGAACTCAAAGAGTTCTCTTCTCCTTGTGCCATCTGCACAATATCTCTATGCCCTCCTGGCAGAGTGTCTTCCTTCCACAGAATGTTTAGCAGTTTTGTTCTCCTGTGCACCTATGCACTTGCTCAATGCCCACTTGGCAGAGCTCTCACAGAATCCTCAGTGATTCTGGTCTTCCTCGAACTCGCAACAGAGTCCTCCCTCTGTACACCATTGTTCACATGCTCAATGCCCACTTGGCAGAGCTCTACAAAAATCCTCAGAGATTCTATCTTCTATCTTCAAACTCATAGCAAAGTTCTTCCTCCATCACCTCGTGCTTATGCTTAATGCCCACCTGGCAGAGCTCTACAGAACTTACAACAAAGTTTTGTCTGCAACTGTGTTTCAGCTACACAGCCTTGCCTCTTGAGGTGTTCAACAACCTCAAAGGTATTCCTCTTCGGATGAAAGATACCAGATATATAAAATATGCAGAACATAAATGAAATGCTAGAAATGACAGAATAAAAGTAAAATATCTAGCATAATCTTCACAATACACAGAAATGATATACGAAATAGCAACAGAAATAGCACTTTGATTCAAATAGCAATGTTCACGGGCCTCTTCGAAGGGGCAACCTCCAGTCGAGTAGTGCTCTGTTACAATAATATCCAAGCTAGGGTTTTCATACCCTAGACCCTTATTTATACTAAATGTGTCTATTAAGAGAAGCATCTAGAGGAAGATCCTTCTAGAAGCGGAAGCTTCTATTAGGTCTTCTTACATCCGCCTTATTCTATTTTATTGAAAGGTCTTATTAATATTGACCTTTATTACATCCGAATACATTGATCTAACTATGTGCGGGTTAGGACCTTAACATGTCCACCCCCTTAAAAATAGCCTTATCCTCAAGGCTTGAGATGTGTAAACTGTTGCAGAATGGTAGTTGGTTCCCAAGTGGCATCTGCTGGAGTCATATCTTTCCACTATACTAGCACTTCCTTGATGGTTCTCTGACGTAGGTGACACACCCGTTGGTCCAAAACTGCTTCTGGTTGTAGCCAAATGGATCCTTCTTCAACTAACTCTGGAAGGTTGGTTTGAATTTGGCACCTGGTTCCAATCACCTTCTTCAAGCATGAAACATGAAAAATAGGATGTAGCTTCGACTGACTGGGAAAAGCTAACTGATATGCGACTTGTCCCACACGCTTGAGAACTGTGTAAGGGACATAAAATTTGGGTGCTAGCTTCTGACATTGCTCGGCCTTGAGGGAAGTTTTCTTATATGGTTGCAGTCTCAGAAACACCTGATCCCCTTCGGAAAATTGACGTTCAGAGCGACCCTGATCTGCTTGCTAATTCATTCTATTCTAGGCCATGACCAAGTTCTCTTTAAGGGTACGAAGGATATCCTCTCGGACTGTAAGTGTTTGGTCAACTGCCTGGACCTTCAAGGTACCCAGTAAGTATGAGAGAACTGATGGTGGCTTATGTCCATACACTGCTTCAAAAGGAGTCATGCGAGTGGTTGTATGGTATGTAGTGTTGTAGCACCATTCAGCGAGGGGTAACCATTGAGCCCACTGGTGTTGTTTTTCAGAGGCAAAGCAACTCAGATATGTTTCCAAACACTTGTTGACGAATTCTGTTTGACCATTTGTCTGGGGATGATAAGCTGAGATGAGATGCAATTGTGTGCCTTGTAGCTTAAACAGTTCTTGCCAAAAATTGCTTGTGAAAGTTGGGTCTCGATCAGAAACAATAGAGTTTGGCATGCCATGAAGCTTGAA
>ML801234.1:14953-31218 GCA_009831015.1 Picea engelmannii | reverse complement strand
GGGTCTCGATCAGAAACAATAGAGTTTGGCATGCCATGAAGCTTGAAGACCTGATCCATGAAAATTTGAGCCACCGTGGATGCAATAAATGGGTGGTGAAGAGCACAAAAATGAGCATACTTGGAAAGGCGATCCACCACCACAATTATGACTGATTTATTCCCTGATTTGGGTAAGCGTGTAATAAATTCCATAGAGATATCCTTCCAAATAGCAGGTGGAATCGAAAGAGGTTGGAGGGTGCCTGGATATTTGAAAGTTTCTCCCTTGTTGCGTTGACATACCTCACATTTATCCACAAACTTACGGATGTCCTGTTTCATACCATACCAGAAAAAATACCATTTGACTCGGTCATATGTTTTGGTGAACCCTGAGTGCCCCACTGTGGGTGTAGCATGAAGCTCAGAAAGTACCATGGATTTGAGCTTGGATTGTTTAATTAAATGCAAGAATCCTTTGTATCGAAGATCATCCTAGAGCCAGGAGTACCCTGGGGGAGCTTGAGCCTTGTTCTGCAGTTGTTGGATTAGATGCGAACTTTTGGGGTTTATGAATATGTCTCTACCCTGGAAAAAAAAATACCCACAATTTATGCCAAGGAAAGTGATCTGATACCACTTGCAAGATACCAAATATATAAAATATGCAGAACAGAAATGAAATGCTAGAAATGATAGAATAACAGTAAAATATACAGCATAATCTTCACAATACACAGAAATGATATACGAAATAGCAACAGAAATAACACTTTGATTCAGATAGCAATGTTCACAGGCCTCTTCGAGGGGGAAACCTCCAGTCGAGCAGCGCTCTGTTACAATAATCTCCAAGCTAGGGTTTTCATACCCTCGACCCTTATTTATACTAAATGTGTCGATTAAGAGAAGCATCTAGAGGAAGATCCTTCTAGAAGTGGAAGCTTCTATTAGGTGTTCTTACATCTGCCTTATTCTATTTTATTGAAAGGTCTTATTAATATTGACCTTTATTACATCCGAATACATTGATCTAATTATGTGTGGGTTAGAAACTTAACATCTGAGCTGTTGACTTCAGTTCATGTGCCTCATCACATATTTGTCTGAACCCGCAGTGTTCAGAAGTGCATCCTCTGTGCACGGCTATCAGAACCATCAACGTTCTGTCACACCCTCCTGGTGTGAAGCCTCAAAGACCTTCAATCTGAAATCAAACACACTCCTGCAAATGCATCAACCTAATATACATTCACAACATATACAAAGAACACACACATACATGCATACAAGACAGAATAATGCAGGAAAACCTGCTTCTGATTCTATTAAAATGGCAAATTCCTGTATTTTACTAACAGTGTTCCTGATCTCTCTTTGGCTCTTCTCTCCTCTACCATACTCATCTAACTACCAAAATGAGATCTGAAAATCTCTTTTACCTGAGGGGCTCATCGAGCACTTCCCTACAAGTCTACCTACTCTAATAAATTTCATTCAATGGTTGTCTAGTCCAGCACTTGGATCTAGATCTCAGCCAATCTTGCATTAAAGCTGATCCTATCTACAGCCTGCACAAAGGCACGACTTCCATGGATCACCAGCCTAAAACATTAAATTACATTCAATTTCAAATTTGAATGAGGTTGCGCCTCTCTTCAACCTTTGAATGCGTGAGCGCTGATGTGGCTGGCTGGCTGGCTAGCTGATACGGAGAGATGCTCCTGCATCATACTCCTCAGCTGCAAAATCATGAGCTCCTGCTCATGCACTTCCCCTCTAAGTTGTTGGAAATCCTCCTGGATCCCAAAAAAATATCTGGAGCTTTCCATCTGCTCCTTTCTGCTGCTACTGCTGCTACTACTGCATCTGTGTTGTTCCTACTATTTCTCTCCTACCCAACTTCTCCTTGCTGGCAGTCTCTGTTGACCTCAACATCAGCCTTCTGATGTCTTCTATCACCTCATCCAGCTGCTCCCATGGCTGGTATTGTTTTTGCAGTCTCCTCAGCTGCAAAAATTTTTGGCCATTGGGTAGATCATCATGATCTCCCATGCCTTCCTCTTTATCTATTTCCAACCTCACCTGTTGGATGTGCCTTCCCTGCACTCTTACCCTCTCTTCCAGGGCTTCTATCTGATCCCACAAATCAGCAAAGAAAATGTCATCTGCTTCTCCTTCCTCTGTTTCTGCAACCTCCCATGTTGCAGTCTTTTCAGCTTCACAGCTGAAAATATCGATCCATTCCTTAGAATGCTTCCCATCCTGTTCTTCGTCTTCTACTTCTTCTTCTGTTGTCAGCTCCAATGCTATAGTGCTCTCAGCTCATTGGCTGAAATCATTGAGTCATTCCTCAGAACGCTCATTCTTCTCTTCTTCCGCTTGGGCAGTCTCAAATGTCTGCTCCAATTTCCCTTTGATAGTCACCGTCAACTGTGGTTGTTCTGTTGTTGCACCCTCTGCCACACGAAGTTCTACCTCCTCCTGGGAAAATGGTAGGAATATCCAAATTCCCCCAATCATCAGAAGATCATCCTGATCTTTCACCTCTGTCAGCTGCACCTGCTGATCCAAATTCACCCGCTCTGTCAGCTCCTCTGGTTGATTCCAACTCACTTATGAGTTTATGAGACCCACAGATAGTCTCATCTGCTCATCCCTGCCCACCTGGCCATATGGGATGTCTCTGCTACTTTCCTGGCAGACTATGAGATCAACCGGTCCCATATTCATCAGCACTCTTTGCTGAATTGAACTCTCCATGAGACCTCTAGATGGTCCCAAATTTTCATCTCTAACCACCTGGCAGTCTAAGATGCTTCCGCTGCCATCCTAGCAGTCTTCAAGATCCCGCAGCAATCTCCTTTCATTGCCCAGCTGGCAATGTGAAATTCTATGGCTGTCCTCCTAACAGTCTGTGAGATCTTCAGCTGATCTCAACTCATTTCCCTCTTGGCAGTATGGAATTTCCTCTTCTCTGCCCTCCTAGCAGTCTTTGAGATCATCAGCCAATCTCATTTCAGATTCCAAATCGTTGAGACTCTCCCCAGTCTCTGGTTCGCATATATGAACCAATTCCTCCTCTTCTATGGGCCTGAGGTTTTCAGCATACCTCAGCCATCTCCTTAACAACCTATGTTGTCCTTTGAACATCATCTCCCTAATTGGCCATTTCACCTTTGGCATATTCATGGGCCATTCACATACCCATTTCAGCTTTTTACCCCATCGCATCTTCATTTCGAACTCCTCCATCTCTCGCTTTATGTCAGCGAGCTCTTCATCCATCTTTGCTGTGCTCATAAACTATGGCCTCTTTTTTTCAGCATGCTTATGGCCTTCAGTAGCCATCTTGCTGTGTCTATCTGCCTCCCTGACAGATCTGCTGCTGTCACTCCGCATCCTTGAGTGTTCCATCTTCATCCTTCTTCAGTCTCCCTGACTGTCTTCTCGAATGTTTCCTACTTGCAAGAAAGTCCTTACAAAGTCCTCGGTAACTTTGTCTCCCTCCTGCTTCCCTCTTGCTTCACCTGAAATGTACAGATGAAGTTCCTACTCTGATACCACCTTGACGCAAACGAGGTCTCCCACTATCACCCCGCAGGGTCTCTTCACCTGACCTCCTGCTCACAGGATCGCTCAAATTCCCATTCTGCTGAGCTGAAGCGTCCCTTTAGATCCCCTGTTGGAATCCCTATCGAATGCTCGATCCAGTCCACACATCCTTTCTAATCCCTCACGGTTTTCAAAACTTAACCATGGTTATCCCCGACTCTCTATCGGGGTTTGGGGTTTTGCATTTCTTGATGTTGAGAGTCATTGCACTCTTCAAACCCCGATCACCGATGAGATCCTTTTGTGCTAGCCCCTCCGAGCTATACTCTCATCATATGACCACCTACCATAAGACTGCAGCCTTATATCCCTCTATCGGGGTTTCGCGTTCCAATTTTCCGATGAGCTCTCCTTTGCCCTTAGCCCCTCCTGGCTAGGCTCTGGTCCATATGACCTGCTTGTATATGACCGCAGCCATACTCTCTTCTGTCGGGGTTTCAAGGTTTTTGATGTCGATGTACTCGTGTCTCCGTGACTCGCAATTTCCCGAATCGTGACATGCCCTTTGACCACGCTAGCCCTCCTGGCTTAACCCCTGGCCGATGTGACCATCACCCTGAGACCAATGCCTTACACCTCGGGGTTTCAGGGTTTGTGATGTCACGATGAAAACACCTATGGAATTCCCGATCGTCCAAATCCCAATCCTTTGTCACTCCGACAGCTGGCCTCCACTATGGATCTGTCCTCCCCCGCTGTTGTGCTGACAGTTGGCCCCCACTGATCGGGGTATCGTGTATCGCGATTTCAAAGTGCACAAATCACTCGTCACCGGAATCACCAATATCCCGATGAACTCCAAATGTCGATGGATGCTCCCCTGTCGGGATTTCCTCCGATGGCACTTGATAGTTACCACGCGTCCTCCTCAAATGAACGGTCCCGATTATGTCTGGATTTCGTGACTTTCAAGGTCCCGGTTCTCTTTTCCTCAGGAACTCCGATTTCCCGATGGCCTGCTATGCCGACTCGCTCTGGATATCCAACACCTGTCCTTTTGAACGAATGGGTCAAATTTTGTCGGGGTTTTCAACTTGAATTTTCCCGATCTCTTATCCACGGGAACGTCGATTTCCCGATGTGCCAAACATCGATGGGGCTTGATTTCCGCCACGTGTCCTCTCTAATGGATGGCCTAGATCTCGTCGAGATTTTGCAGTTGTTGATGTTTCGATTCTCACGACCTCAGGAATGTCGATTTCCCGATGGTCGATATCCCGATGACTCTAGCTCATGTCGAGACTTCTCCTCTATCTATGAGAGCTTGAACCCCATGCAGCTTCCACTGATCTAACGATTGTCGATGATTCAGGTCTAGATCTGATGGCTTAGAATCACTTCTCTTGTGCGTGCTCCTCCTCGGTGCCCCTAGACATAGAATTTCAATGGTCCAGATTCTATCGGCCGATCCAACGGCTGACGCTGCTCCTCTTGATATTCTGCATGCCTTCTACCTTCCCTTGGAAGAAATTCCAAATATTTAAAAGACTTTGTCCCGTGCTTCTTTTCCCTCTACGAGCTCATTTTACCTTGAGCCTTGTTGCACATATAAAATGCTAACTCCTCTTGAGCTTGTTCCTTTCGAATCCTTAAAAGATTCCGACATCTGCACTCCTGCAAAGTCTTCCCATGCACACACCAGTGCTACCTCTTTTGAGCTTCTACAAACGCTCAGACCCCTTGGGGGATTTTTTCCTTCTTCTCCCTCAGATGGAGAAACTGACGCCTTCCCGGTTGTCCTTCGCTCAAGCAACATCTTGCTGAGCCTTCTGGGTATTCAGTAACCCAGTGAATATCCTTCAGTGGACTCTTCCTTCAAATCTAGAACTCAAAGAGTTCTCTTCTCCTTGTGCCGTCTGCACAATATCTCTATGCCCTCCTGGTAGAGTGTCTTCCTTCCACAGAACGTTTAGCAGTTTTGTTCTTCTGTGCACCTATGCACTTTCTCAATGCCCACCTGGCAGAGCTCTCACAGAATCCTCAGTGATTCTGGTCTTCCTCGAACTCGCAACAAAGTCCTCCCTCTGTGCACCACTGTTCACACGCTCAATGCCCACCTGCCAGAGCTCTATAGAACTCCTCAGAGATTCTGTCTTCTATCTTCAAACTCACAGCAGAGTTCTTCCTCCAGCACCTCGTGCTTACGCTCAATGCCCACCTGGCAGAGCTCTACAGAACTTACAACAAAGTTCTGTCTGCAACTGTGTTTCAGCTACACAGCCTTGCCTCCTGAGGTGTTCAACAACCTCAAAGGTCTTCCTCTTCTGAGCTGTTGACTTCAGTTCATGTGCCTCAGCACATCTTTGTATGAACCCACAGTGTTCAGAAGTGCATCCTCTGTGCACGGCTATTAGAATCCTCAACGTTCTATCACACCCTCTTGGTGTGAAGCCTCAAAGACCTTCAACCTGAAATCAAACACACTCCTGCAAATGCATCAACCTAACATACATTCATAGCATATACAAATAACACACACAGACATGTATACAAGACAGAATAATGCAGGAAAAACTGCTTCTGATTATATTAAAATGGAAAATGCCTGTATTTTACAAATGGTGTTCCTGAGCTCTCTCTAGCTCTTCTCTCCTCTACCATACTCATCTAACTACCAAAATGAGATCTGAAAATCTCTTTTACCTGAGGGTCTCATCGAGCACTTCCCTCCAGGTCTACCTACTCTAATAAATTTCATTCAATGGTTGTCTAATCTAGCACCTGGATCTAGATCTCAGTCGATCTTGCATTAAAGCCGATCCTATATACAGCCTACACAAAGGCATGGCTTCCATGGCTCACTAGCCTAAAACATTAAATTACATTCAATTTCAAATTTGAATGAGGTTGTGCCTCTCTTCAACCTTTGAATGCGTGCGCGCTGACGTGGTTGGATGGATGGCTGGATGATATGGAGAGATGCTCCTGCATCATACTCCTCAGCTGCAAAATCATGAGCTCGTACTCATGCGCTTCCCCTCTAAGTTCATGGAAATCCTCCTGGATCCCAAACATATATATGGAGCTTTCCATCTGCTCCTTTCTATTGCTGCTGTTGCTTCTGCGTTGCTATTGTTGTTTCTCTCCTGCCCATCTTATCCTTGCTGGCAATCTCTATTAACCTCAACATTAGCCTTCTGATGTCTTATATCACCTCATCTAGCTGGTCCCATGGCTGGTCTTGTTTTTTCAGTCTCCTCAGCTACAAAAATTTTTGGCCATTACGCAGATCATCATGATCTCCCACGCCTTCCTCCTTATCTGTTTCCAACCTCACCTGTTGAATGTGCCTTCCCTGCACTCTTACCCTCTCTTCTAGGGCTTCTATATGATCCCACAAATCAACAAAGAAAATTTCGTCTGCTTCTCCTTCCTCTGTTTCTACAACCTCCCATGTTGCAGTCTTTTTAGCTTCACAACTGAAAATATCGAGTCGTTCCTCAGAATGCTTGCCATCCTGTTCTTCATCTTCTGCTTCTTCTTCTGCTGTCTCCAATGCTACAGCGCTCTCAGCTCACTGGATGAAATCATTGAGTCATTCCTCAAAACGCTCATTCTTCTCTTCTTTCGCTTGGGCAGTCTCAAATGTCTGCTCCAATTTCCCTTTGACAGTCACCATCAACTGTGACTGTTCTGTTGTCGCACCCTCTGCCAAACAAAGTTCTGCCTTTTCCTGGGAAAATGGTAGGAATATCCCAATTCCCCCAATCATCAGAAGATCATCCTGATCTTTCACCTTTGTCAGTTGCACCTACTGATCCAAATTAACCTGCTTTGTCAGCTCCTCTGGATGATTCCAACTCACTTCTGAGTTTATGAGACCCACAGATAGTCTCATCTACTCATCCCTGCCCACCTGGACATATGGGATGTCTCTGCTTCTTTCCTAGAAGACTATGAGATCAATCGATCCCATATTCATCAGCACTCGTTACTGAATTGAACTCTCCATGAGACCTCTATATGGTCCCAAATTTTCATCTCTGCCCACCTGGCAGTTTGAGATGCTTCCGCTGCCCTCCTGGCAGTCTTTGAGATCCTGCAGTGATCTCCTTTCATTGCCCAGCTGGCAATGTGAAATTCCCTGGCTGTCCTCCTGACAGTCCGTTAGATCCTCAGCTGATCTCAACTCATTGCCCTCTTGGTAGTATGGAATTTCCTCTTCTCTACCCTCCTGGCAGTCTTTGAGATCATCAGTCGATCTCATTTCAGATTCCAAATCGTTGAGACTCTCCCCAGTCTTGGGTTCACATATCTAAACCAATTCCTCCTCTTCTATGGGCCTGAGGTTTTCAGCATACCTCAGCCATCTCCTTAATAGCCTCTACTCTCCTTTGACCATCAGCTCCTTGACTGGCCATTTCACCTTTGGCATCTTCATGGGCCATTCACATACCCATATCAACTTTTTACCCTACCACATCTTCATTTCAAGCTCCTCCATCTCTCGCTTTATGTCAGCGAGCTCTTCATCCATCTCTACTGCGCTCATCAGCTCTGGGCTCTTCTTTTCAGCATGCTTATGGCCTTTAGTATCCATGTTGCTGTGTCTATCTTCCTCCCTGATAGATCTGTTGTTGTCACTCTGCATCCCTGAGTGTTCCAGCTTCATCCTTATTCAGTCTCCCTGACTGTCTTCTCGACTACTGCCTAACTGCAAGAAAGTCCTTACAGAGTCCTCAGTAACTCTGTGTTCCTCCTGCTTTCCTCTTTCTTCACCTGAAATGTACAGATGAAGTTCCCGCTCTGATACCACCTTGACGCAAATGAGGTCTCCCACTATCACCCCGCAGGGTCTCTTCACCTGTCCTCTTGCTCACAGGATCGCTCAAATTCCCATTCTGCTGAGCCGAAGAGACTCTTTAGATCCCCTGCTGGAATCCCTGTCGAATGCCTGATCCAGTCCACAGGTCCTTTCTAATCCCTCACAATTTTCAACACTTAACTGTGGTTATCCTCCACTCTCTATCGGGGTTCAGGGTTTCGAATTTCCTGATGTCGAGAGTCACTGCACTCTTCAAACCCCGATCACTGATGATCTCCTTTTGTTCTAGCCCCTCCAAGCTATACTCTCATCATATGACCACCTACCATAAGATTGCAGCCTTATATCCCTCTATCGGGGTTTCGAGTTCCAATTTATCGACAAGATCTCCTTTTCCCTTAACCCCTCCTGGCTAGGCTCTGGTCCATATGACCTACTTGTATATGACCGAAGCCATACTCTCTTCTGTCGGGGTTTCGGGGTTTCCGGTGTCGATGTACTCGTGTCTCCGTGACTTTCCATTCTCGAATCGCGACGCACCCTTTGACCACGCTAGCCCTCCTGGCTTAACCCCTGGCCGATGTGACCATCACCCCGAGACCAATACCTTACCCCTTGGGGTTTCGGGGTTTGCGATGTCATAATGCAAACACCTACGAAATTCCCGATCGTCCAAATCCTGATCCTCCGTCGCTCCGACAGCTAGCCTCCACTATGGCTTTGTCCTCCCCCACTGTTGTGCTGACAGCTGGCCCCCACTGATCGGGGTATTTCATATCGTGATTTCAAAGTGCACAAATCACTCGTCACCGAAATCACCGATATCTCCATGAACTCCAAATGTCGATGGACGCTCCCCTGTCGGGACTTCCTCTAATGGCACTAGATGGTTGCCACGCGTCCTCCTCAAATGAACGGTCCCGATTATGTCAAGATTTCGTGACTCTCAAGGTCTCAGTTATCTTGTTCTCAGGAACTCTGATTTCCCGATGGCCTGCTACACCAACTCGCTCCGGATCTCCAACACCTGTCCCTCTGAATGGACGGCTCAAATTTGTCGGGGTTTTCAACTTGAATTTTCCAGATCTCTTATCCACGGGAACGCCGATTTCCCTATGTACCAAACACTGATGGTGCTTGATTTCCACCATGTGTCCTCTCTAATGGATGGCCTAGATCTCATCGAGATTTCATGGTTGTTGATGTTCCAGTTCTGACGACCTCAGGAATGTCGATTTCCCGATGGCCAATATCCCGATGACTCTAGCTCCTGTCGGGACTTCTCCTCTATCTATGAGAGATTAAACCCCATGCAGCTTCCACCGATCTGATGACTGTCGGTGATTCGGGTCTAGATCTGACAACTCATAATCACTTCTCCTGTGTGCGCTCCTCCTAGGTGCCCCTGGACATAGAATTTCAACAGTCCAGATTCTATCGGTCGATCCAACGACTAACGTTGTTCCTTCTGAGATTTTGTGTGCCTTCTACCTTCCCTTAGAAGAAATTCCAAAGATTTAAAATACTTCGGCCCGTGCTTCTTTTCCCTCTGCGATCTCCTTTTACCTTGAGCCTCACTGCACGTGTAAAACACTAACTCCTCCTGAGCTTGTTCCTTTCGAATCCTTAAAGGATTCTGACGTCTGCGCTCCTGCAGAGTCTTCCCATGCACACACCAATGCTATCTCTTCTGAGCTTCTACAAACACTCAGACCCCTTGGGGGATTTTTTCCTTCTTCTCCCTCATATGGAGAAAATGACGCCTTCCTGGTTGTCCTTCGCTCAAGCAACCTCTTGCTGAGCCTTCTGGGTATTTAGTAACCTAGTGAAGATCCTTTAGTGGACTCTTCCTTCAAATACAAAACTCAAAGAGTTCTCTTCTCCTTGTGCCATCTGCACAATATCTCTATGCCCTCCTGGAAGAGTGTCTTCCTTCCACAGAACGTTTAGCAGTTATGTTCTCCTGTGCACCTATGCACTTGCTCAATGCCCACCTGGCAGAGCTCTCACAGAATCCTCAGTGATTCTAGTCTTCCTCAAACTCGCAACAGAGTCCTCCCTCTGTGCACCACTGTTCACACGCTCAATGCCCACATGGCAGAGCTCTACAAAACTCCTCAAAGATTCTGTCTTCTATCTTCAAACTCACAGCAGAGTTCCTCCTCCAACACCTCGTGCTTATGCTCAATGCCCACCTGGCAGAGTTCTACAGAACTTACAACAAAGTTTTGTCTGCAACTGTGTTTCAGCTACACAGCCTTGCCTCCTGAGGTGTTCAGCAACCTCAAAGTTCTTCCTCTTCCAAGCTGTTGACTTCAATTCATGTGCCTCAACACGTCTTTGTCTGAACCCGCAGTGTTCAGAAGTGCATCCTCTGTGCACGACTATCAGAACCCTCAACGTTCTGTCACACCCTCCTGGTGTGAAGCCTCAAAGACCTTCAACCTAAAATCAAAAACACTCCTGCAAATGCATCAACCTAACATACATTCACAGCATATAAAAATAACACACACAGACATGCATACAAGACAGAATAATGCAGGAAAAACTGCTTCTGATTATATTAAAATGGCAAATGCCTGTATTTTACAAATGGTGTTCCTGAGCTCTCTCTGACTCTTCTCTCCTCTACCATACTCATCTAACTACCAAAATGAGATCTGAAAATCTCTTTTACCTAAGGGGCTCATCGAGCGCTTCCCTCTAGGTCTACCTACTCTAATAAATTTCATTCAATGGTTGTCTAGTCCAGCACCTGGATCTATATCTCAGCCGATCTTTCATTAAATCTGATCCTATCTACAACCTACACAAAATCATAGCTTCCATGGCTCACTAGCCTAAAACATTAAATTACATTCAATTTCAAATTTGAATGAGGTTGCGCCTCTCTTCAACCTTTGAATGCGTGCGCACTGATCTAGCTGGCTGGTTGGCTGGCTGATATGGAGAGATGCTCCTGCATCATACTCCTCATCTACAAAATCATGAGCTCCTACTCATGCGCTTCCCCTCTAAGTTGTTGGAAATCCTCCTGGATCCCAAACATATATCTAGATATTTCCATCTGCTCCTTTCTGTTGCTACTGCTGCTGTTGCTGCTTCTGCATTGCTACTGTTGTTTCTCTCCTACCCATATTCTCCTTGCTGGCAGTCTCTGTTGACCTCAACATCAGCCTTCTGATGTCTTATATCACCTCATCTAGTTGCTCCCATGGCTGGTCTTGTTTTTGCAGTCTCCTCAGCTGCAAAAAATTTTGGCCATTGGGAAGATCATCATGATCTCCCACGCCTTCCTCCTTATCTGTTTCCAACCTCACCTGTTGGATGTGCCTTCCCTGCACTCTTACCCTCTCTTCTAGGGCTTCTATATGATCCCACAAATCAACAAAGAAAATGTCGTCTGCTTCTCCTTCCTCTGTTTCTACAACCTCCCATGTTGCAGTCTTTTTAGCTTCACAACTGAAAATATCGAGTCGTTCCTCAGAATGCTTGCCATCCTATTCTTCATCTTCTGCTTCTTCTTCTGCTGTCAGCTCCAATGCTACAGCGCTCTCAGCTCGCTGGATGAAATCATTGAGTCGTTCCTCAAAACGCTCATTCTTCTCTTCTTTCGCTTGGGCAGTCTCAAATGTCTGCTCCAATGAGATCTGAAAATCTCTTTTACCTGAGGGACTCATCGAGCGCTTCCCTCCAGGTCTACCTACTCTAATAAATTTCATTCAATGGTTGTCTAGTCCAGCCCCTAGATCTAGATATCAGTCGATCTTGCATTAAATCCGATCCTATCAACAACCTGCACAAAGGCATGGCTTCCATGGCTCACCAGCCTAAAACATTAAATTACGTTCAATTTCAAATTTGAAGGAGGCTGCGCCTCTCTTGAACCTTTGAATGCATGCGCGCTGATGTGGCTGGCTAGCTGGCTGGATGATATGGAGAGATGCTCCTGCATAAAAAATGGTCGCTTGAGGAATATGCTTAGGTTGCTATCGAAAGATGTTGAAGGATGTGTTAAAAATTCTCCATCATTTCGTCTCTTTTTCGCGCAAGAGATTTCTCAAGCAATAGGTTAATATAATCTTATGCTCCACCATTTTTATTTTCCGTCGCCATCAATGGTTTACTAGGTGTGAAAGAGTGAGTGTCATCAAGAGAGACAAACTTGATACCCAACTGGATATACTCAGACCTCGTCGAGGACATGTGATGAAAAATTATCAAGAGCATCATGCTCTGATACCACTAATTTGGATTATTTTCAGAATGAAATGAAAGAAGAGATATTACAATGAAACAATCATGCAAATTTCCATAAATAGAGAAATACAACAATAATTGATTTCTATTAATAAACGAATTGTAAATGGACTATAAAGATACAGAGTGCAAGACTCACTAGCATGGTGGTATCTTTATCTATGAGAAGCGATGTGATGGATATGCTCATTCACAAGAAGAAGATTACAATGAGTCTCTGAAGGCATTTTTATGTTAAAAGGGAATTCCAAAACCCTACACATCCAAAAACCTAACCCTAGGAGATGAAACGCCAAAAGTCATGTGGGCCCCTTTTCGGTAAGTTGGTACATTAACATCCTAAGGTTGTACCTTTTGCATACGATCTTCATTTTAGGCATGTGATAGTCCATTGGAAAGGTATTTTTGAGAACTACGCATTATGACATCAAACTTTGATTTCATCTACATTTTTACTGTGGGGAGCCAAAATAACACTGTTTAGGGCCTCAAAACAACCCTAGAAGTACAAAAAGATGTGATGACATGAAAACATACAAAATAAGCCAGTTGGATTAGGTGGGAGGCCACTAGTATCCACCTGGAATATTTGTAGGGCTCCAAAAATCCCTAAAAGTGTAGAACCCACAATTACAAAGAAGTACAAAAGAGCATGTTGAACTAAAAACTAGAAAGAAGAGCTAGTTGGAACAGGTGGGTGGCCACCAATATCCACGTGGATCAATGAGCCCCCTGGACCCTACAGGGGGGGAATCCCCCCTGTTATAACTCCAGGAAAGGAAACTCTTCTAGGTTGTAGCTCGAAGATGCCTGATAACTTAACTATTTTCTCAATGTTGAATATATAATTGAATCAAGATGGATAACTAACTCACTGAATATTAAACTCAAGACAGTTTAGGTATATTCAACATTACAAGGCCTTCAAGAGCTATTATCAGACAGGTTGTGTATCAAATAGAATAGAATATAATCACATAAACCAGATCACACATATATAAAACAATAGGTATGATGGGTCTAGAAACTAGTACAATAGCTTATGATCCTTTGCCAAATAATGCAATAGTGAGATGACAATCACCTATGGATTATATAAGCATAGACAGAGAATGGAATTCATTCATAAACATAGACATATAAGAAAGAAGGAATCTGATAACATCAATGAAATAATCTTGCAAGTCTCATATATTAAGGAAAGTGTCTCAACACAAAATACAATAATCTAGTCTCCAAAATCGAACCTATATTCCTTAAAAGTTTATGTCTTTATAGCCTTTACATGATGAATATAGATCCTAAAAATTTGGATCAGATTTACTTGAAATAGTAAGTCAAAATCTAGTACAAGAAAATAGGAAGCGATGCTAAAAACTAGCTCAATCTCCTCATCCTTGATGATCTTCATATCCTTCAAAATGTTGACAAGTGTAGAAAGCCTTCCAAGGATGTTGAGTATCCATAGAAGATAAGATAAGTCGAATCTGCTATTTCTGGAAAAAATTGTTTTTGTACCGAGAAAATTGGTAGCTAATTCCACATTTCCACCTTTCTAAACGCCTCAAATATCAAAACAAAACCTTAAATCTGATGTGTTTAATTATTATCCATATTTTGAAACCATCCTTGAGGCATATGATTAAGAAAAACTTGGATCTGGGCGAAAATACAACCTCTCTTCCCTGTCTGTAACTTTCGGTGGCTAGAAGAGTTAAAATCTGAGACTGTATGCCACCGAAAGCTCTGATTTCGGTGAATAATGAAAAATGAAATGTCTGCCTAAGACACCGAAGCCTGAGATTAAAAACAACTCACAAAATTGTAAAAATGTGTTACCTATATGCTTTAAGAACTTCAAAACTGCTCCTCTAGAGTCTTTGTAGTCAGAGAAAGGTTCTTTGCGGCCGTTGCTAGGTTCTCCAAGCCTGAGTGAACTATAGGCTTTGGATTTTTAAGCATGAGTTTAATCTTTGAACACCTAGCAACCTTATATGCCTTCTGGTTTTCTTGAATTAGTTTTCTATTTTTCTTCTCTAGCTTGACATACATCTTAGCAAGTATATGGAAAGAATCATACAATTCAACATTTCTTTCTACTAAAGTTTTATTCCTTCTCTTGATTTCTCTTTCAAGAATTTCAAGTTCATATACTTTCCTGAGAAGTTGATTTATCTTTTGTTATGAAGACTTCTTTGGTTTACTACTTGATTCTTCAACAACTTGCTGGTCTTGATCTCCCTTAGGTACTTGTGAAAGCAAGTCTTCATGCTCTGTCACCGGCCCTCCTGCTAGAACTTATTCTAGAAGACTTTTCTCTGCTACAACTTCCTCATGCTCCATGCAATAGACCGTTCTTCATCCTCAGAGTCGGTGTAGGGTATATTTTGGATGTTTTTATCTCTTGGAGAAGATTATTCTTTCCTTGTATCATGATTGAAATCCAATTTTTTCTTAGCTTTCCTAGGCTTAGAATATGGAGAGGGCTGATCAAATGCAACTGGAGAGATGGCTCTCCTCTTCCTCTTTCCACTTCTAGGAGTAGAAGACTTCTTTGAAGAAGGATTCTCCTTATCTCTTGGCTGAAAGTCTATCTCAAATTTATTCCAAAAGAGGAAATGATCCCATTTCATGTTCCTCCTCTTCAATAGCTCACAAACCATGAGTGTGATTAGGCCATGATGAAAAATCCTACCCTTAACTTTACTTGGTTTTGCTTGAACTTTATAGGCCATTTTCTTCAAGCTCCCATAAGGGTTATAAGGAAAGTTCAAAGGAGTTTTGCCAGTGAAGTGGTTCATCAATTTGAAATGATAGATCATTAACCTGCATTATCTACCTTCATAGGTTATATAAACAATGATGGATTTTTAAAAGTTATGTCATTTATCCTCAAGAAAAGCCATGGGAATGTCTTTCTTCCAAATTAAACTTTTATGCTCTGGTTTGAGATAGGACCTAAAATCCACATCCTTGGTAACTGTAGTCTTAAACCAACTCTCTCTAGTTATGGGAAGTTCTGTCACCTTTGCTATGAGAGCTTCATCTACTATGAATTCATCCTAGACAATGACAACTTTTCTCCCATCGAAAGTCATAGAAAATGCCTCTGCTACCTGTTGGTGAGAGCTCTGCAACTTTTCACAAAACCTGTAACACCCTGCATCTTTGAATAGCTGACATACTTTTGGATGTGACTCTAGGTAGTGTATATCATTTATCTCTTTCCTGAGAGCCATTGCTCCTTGTTATCCACATTTTTGGTTATCGAGATGATATTATGATCATGTCATGGTAATGGAAGATCAACCTCTTTATTAAGAACAATTTCCAGAAGAAGGTTACAGTTGTCATTTTCTCAAAATCATATTTTGGGACAAGTTCGCAGGCTGCATATATACTCTCCTGCGAGAATCTTCATTTTCGCAGGTTGCTTTTGTTTAGATTGCGAACTTCTCGCACTGTGTTCAAGGCTAGGGTGCGAACTTGTTTCTAAATAGGAAAATGAATAAATTCTCGATCCTTCTAGAAGGAATCTTCTAGAAGGATGAGTTGGAGTTCGAATGGTTGGCAAAATACTGGCTTTCCAGATATCGTGGGATTATTCCCTATCCAAGTAACTAATCAATCTTCTCCTATAT
>ML801234.1:0-14330 GCA_009831015.1 Picea engelmannii | reverse complement strand
CTCATGTACACATGCAAATGAAAACTAGGGCTTGGGGAAGACCACACATCACAAATGGGGGAAGGTTATGGCTCAGCTACGACAGAGGTGAAATATGAGGAAAGTTTACCAGTTGGCCCTGACTTTGAGGGATTTGAAAGAAAATGAGGATTTGAAATGGTAACGATTAGCAGATCAATCTCGAAGGGTAGAAAGGTACAAATAGCTATGTGATTTTGCTGGCACAGAATTTCGAATAATTTAATTAATCGCTCAAATCTTAAATCCTAGATTTTAGAACAGGTGTAATATAGAGAGGGTTTAGGGTTAAGTAAATCACATCAATATTTAAAATGAAACTAAAACACCTCTTACCAAGTAATCATCGACCACTTCCTATCTTTTCGACAACTAATGAGTAATCATAATCCTTCAAAATTGACATTTCATGCATGATGAAGAGACGTGCTAGCATTTTCCAAGATCTTCCCCTTTCGGTGGCTAGAGCAACCCCCAAATTTATCATTTTATCTTCCGAAAGCTAAGGCTTTCGGTGGCTAATGAACATTTGAACAATCTTCCTAAGCCACCAAAATGTGAGATTTGACTTTTTTGAAATGAAAAAGAAACCAAATGTTTTTCAAACTTTATTGCATGCATAAATCTCTCAAAAATGAGCCTTAAAAATTTTATAAATGTATTTTTGAATGACATCCTATCACCTACAATAAAACAACTTGAATAATTTATTTGAGGAGATAACACTGGCTCCTATTGGGGGTGAAAGCCTCCCTGTGAGGTTTTGAGAACCACAGAACCAATGCCTTTCCTGTAAAACAAAAATTCAAACCTATCTACTAGTGTTTCCATTGGGCATGGAGTTATTTTGCAAAAAACAAAAACTAAAAATAAAATTTACAATGGAAAGGCTTTGAAGCCTTAGATAAAATAGAGTTTCAAAAAATGCCCATTGACTGGGCCACCAAACATTTCTTCACCTTCCAGAATTTGCATAATGAAAGTGTTGTTATGTTGTACTTGAGTTATCATGAAAGGATCGGTCCACAAACAGTCAAACTTTCCATTCTTGCCTTTATCTTCTCTGAGAGCATCCCATTTCAGAACCTAGTCACCAACCTAAAATTTTTCCACCTTTGCTTTTTTATCAAAAGTATCCTTCATCCTCTTTTGATGAGCTTTTGATTTGTCCACCAACTATTCTCTGACTTGCGGCAATTCTACCAAGTCAAGCATTCTTCTCACCATGTCATTCGATTCATTTTGTTCTTCCTGAAAGAACTTAGGCACTAGTAGAACTCGTTGAATGGGGAAAATGACATCAATTCCATAAACTAGTTTTAAAGGAGAAGTCCCTATAGATTTCTTGTTGGTCACTCTATCAGCCCAAAGAGAAAAATTTAGTTTAGAATCCCATCTCTTTTGATTCTCCTCCAACAACTTTCTGATGATTCTGACTAGACTCTTATTGGATGACTCAGCAAGGCCATTGCCTTGAGGATAGTAGGAGGTAGAGTGTACCAATTGAATGCCCATTGAATCACACATGTCATCCAATGCATCCACTTTAAAGGCTGCTACATTATCTATCACTAGCCTTTTTGGGTAGCCAAATCTGATCAGGATGTTTTCATAGAGAAACTTCATGATGACTTGATGAGTGGCACTTCTAGTGGGGATTGCCTCTATCCACTTGGTAAAATAGTCAGTGGCTACCAGGATCCACTTATGCTGACCACTAGATGAAGGATTAATATTTCCTATGAAATCTAAGCCCCACCATTGAAAGGGACCATTCACTACAACGGGTCTCAGGGGCAGAGATTTGAGTTGTTTCTTCCCTGTGAATCTTTGGCACTTATCACAATATTTCACAAAGGCACACACATATGAAAAAATAAAAGGAAAATAGTACCCATCCCCTTAGGATCTTATGAGTTGTGGTCTTCCAATAATGATGGCCTCCAAAAATACTTGAATGGAAATTATGCATGACTTCAGCTGACTCATCTTTGTCCAAACATCTCAATAGTAAACCAAAATCATCTTTCCAATACACAAGATTATCATTTATGCATAAGTTAATTGCTCTGAGCTTAAGAGCTCAGTCTTGAGTCATGCTAAGTTCAGGAGAAACATCCAATTTCTACAAACAATGAACAATACCTGAATACCACTCGCATGAAGACAAATTCTCAGCCACCTGCTGGTTGTCATGCTGCTCTTCTGTTGCTACCTCTATCTGTAAGCTTGTTGAACTTACCTCAATGAAATTTATGCCTAAAAGATCACAGTTCTCTTCTTTCATGAGCTTGGAAAATCCTTGGCCTTTTACCATATTGGTGGGATTCACTTTTATGTCAAACTCAATCATCTTTGCAATCCATTTGGCTCTCTTTCCATCAATATCAAGCTGGGTCAAGACATCCTTCACAGAGGTTGAAGGAACATAGGCAACAAACTTTGCATGGAGGATATAAATTATTAAATATTTTAATGACTTAATGAGAGCATACGCTTTTTTTTCTATAGGATCAAACCTTAGTTCAGTATCCCTGAGTGATTTGCTAAATAAATACACCGTGTGATCAAGACTTTCATCATCTTTGTGTAACAATACTACTGCCACTATGTCATAGGAAGCAAAAGAGAAAATATAGAAGTTCTTGGTGTAATCTGGATTGATTAGAGTAGGATATTCCATGATAGCTTGCTTGATATCTTGGAATGAACTTCTTGCATTGTCTATCCATTTGATCTCAGATCCCTTTTTCATCATAGAGGTTATATGTTTCACTAACTCAACAAAATTAGGAATAAACCTTCTGACAAAAATGATCTTACCGAGTAGGGATTGGATATCCTTCTTTGATCTTGGTATGGACAACTTCTAAATTACTTCAACCCGAGATGGATCAATTTTCACTCCCTCTGCTGAAACAATGTGGCCTAGGAGCTTACCCTTCTTGAGAGAAAATTGAGACTTTTTTGGGTTCAGCGAAATCTCGAATTGTCTGCATTTCAAAAATACTCTTTTTAGATGCTTCATATGATCTTCATGACTGATGGAATAGACTGTGATATCATCAAGATAGATGAGGAAAAACTTGTCTTTCTCTCCCATAAAGGCTATGTCCATGGCCCTATGAAAGGTGGCCCTGACATTCATTAGCCCGAATGGCATCTTGGCGTACATGAAGGTACCCCAAGGAGTAGTAAAGGCAATTTTATCTCGGTCATCAGGGTGCATAGAAACTTGGCTATATCCTGAGAAGCCATCTAGGAAAGACATGACACTGGCTTCTGAAACTCTCTGCAGCAAATGCTCCATCTTGGGCAGGGGATAGTTGTCTTTCTTGGAGCATTTATTCAGGTTTCTAAAATCAACGCATAACCTGATCTCGCCATTTTTCTTCCTCACTATTACTAGGTTTGCAACCCATTTAGAGTATCTTAGTGGAATTATGATTTTGGCATCAAGGAGATTTTTTATTTCTTTTTCGATTACATGCAATAAGACATGACTAATAGGTCTCAATTTCCATTTGAATGGGATGGAATCTTTCTCCAGGGGAATCTTATGTTGAATGAAATCAGTATTATAGGTTTTTAGATCATTGTATTCCCAGGTGAATACATCAGTAAATTCCTTCATAAGACTGCAATATTTTGACCTATGATCAACAGTTAATGCAATGGACAGATTTATGAATTTAGGATGACTTGGGCTTCCTATATTGTGCTCATGGACAGCAGGATCCTTCT
Source organism: Picea engelmannii (assembly GCA_009831015.1). Classification (NCBI taxonomy): domain Eukaryota; kingdom Viridiplantae; phylum Streptophyta; class Pinopsida; order Pinales; family Pinaceae; genus Picea; species Picea engelmannii. The sequence goes on along the minus strand of ML801234.1, from coordinate 10,568 downwards.
CCTTCTTATCAGGTTTGTAGGGGACATCATTTTGGTCAAAAATCTTCTCAAGAGGCAACAAACCCTAAGGTATATGATTGTTGGGGAGCTGAATAATATCGTGTTGACCCATTTTTCTCTTCAACTTAGGCTTTTTGGATTCCTCTACATTTTGATTTTCTTGGTCAATATGCATATCAGAAAATTTATCTACGACCTGGAGAAATCTACTAAGATCATCATCATCCTCAAAGACTTTCCAATACTTGACATTGTCAGGTAGGTATGGCCTGTATTTGACTTGGATTTCATAGTTTATTCTAGGAGGCATGGGAGGAATGAACATACTAGCCGAGACAAAAAAGGAATCAGTTAGGTGGTTCATAGCTCTAGGTATATAATAAATATAAAAATTGGAAAAAGAGTCCCTTAGTTTCCATACCTCATCTCTGTAAGATTTCAGCCTGACATGTTTTTCTTGGAAAGTACTATTCACTTGTTGTATGATGAGATCTGCATCTCCAAACACCTTTAGACCTTTGATTTCCATCTCCTTGAAATCATTTAATCCCAACAGAAAATCCTCATACTCTACTATATTGTTAGTAGTCTTGAAATCAAGTTTATAAGACAAATGAATATCCTCCTTTGAAGGAGAAATCAAAACTACACCTGCACCTATTGAGTCTTTGGTACTGGCACCATCAAAGAACATTCTCCAGATGAGAGTGCTCTCTCCATCAAACTGCTGATAAGTAGGCTTTGTGAGCTACAAAGGGGCTGGTTGATAGTCATCAATTTGCAGAATGCATGCCCCAAAGTCTATTTCCAATGCATAGATGGGATGGTTTACAAAACTCTTCTCATCACTAATGATGTAGGTAATTTGATTCTCTCTGTAAAGTCTCTTTACCTCTCCTCCAAACATTGAGTCTGTGGCATAATAAAGATCCATCTGTAGGGTACCACCTAGCCTTTTTCTCCATGAACATCACAAGAGGAGGCCAAACTTGGGTGGGATATTAGGCACTACAATATCCATTACCATGCTTCTCATTGGTAGTTGGGCAAGGTTTATGAAAAGGTATATTATGAGCCTGAGGCATCTGACTTTCCTAGAGTTGAAAGAGAAGAGATCATGGTAATGTTTTGTGATGTCAAGCCCAAGATCATCCATCACTACTTTAGGCATAATATTCTGTGATGCTCCCGAGTCAAGAAAGCAATTGTGAAGGATCTTGTCATGGATATTCATGGATATGTAGAAGGGTGGACAAGAATCATCTCGGTTCTCAACCATAGGTCCTATAGTCACTATGGGCATATCATCTTGAATGTTTACATAATCAACAGCTATGGGAGTCTTTGGTTGAAGGGACTTCAGGATAGCAGACTTGAAGATATCATTCTTCATGAGTTCAGTCAATGGCATAGGTATTTTTACCTTCTGAATTTCTAATTCAATATTAAATGAATAGGATATTTTGTCAGAAGGTCTTACCTTGTTAGAGGGAGCTCTGAGGGATACTTGATCCTTAGCTTGGGGCTACAATGTCTTCTACTATTGTTTTACAGGAGTGGACATCTGCTTTACAGGAGCAGCAGGTTGCTTGGCAGCAACATCTTTCTTCTTTCCAGGGGCAGAAAGCAATGGCTTTGATGCAGTAGTCTTGGATCTTAAATTATAACCTCTTTGATCATATGTCTGATAAAATACTCTTCAATTATTTTCTCATTAATCTACTCATTCATGAGGGCCTCCTCATAATATGTTTGTGTAAATAAGGAGGAATCAACATCATTCTCCAAGCAATTGATGTCATCTTCTTCTTCAACTTCACCATGAGATATCTCCTTCTCTTCTTCCAGCACAACATTTTGGAAAGGGGACCTGATCCTTTGGTCTTCGACTGCATTCTTGTCTCTATGAAGGATCTAGATCTGTTGGTTGTTCCTTCCGTAAAGGAATGCATTAGGATTCTTGGGAGCATAGGCGTTAGGCTCTCTACCTCTTGCTAGTTGTTGACCTTGAATTTTCAGTTTTGACATCTCCGAGGTCAAGCTATCCAACATCTTGGCCATCTTTTCCATTTTGGTATTTGAAGAAGAAGGAGGATCAACAGATGACTTCTTTCTCTCAAACTTACCTTTAAGTTTTTGGGATGCCACAATGTTAGATTCAACCTCAAGAGCAACATCTTGCATTAAGTCAAGTGTGGCTGACGTTCTTTCTCTAAGGATCAATCAAAATTCTGGATCAAAGGTAGAAGAGTAAGTAATATTTGATGATGTGTCAGTTGGATTAATCTCTGCAGGGATATTGCCAAAAATCTTATTGAATCTTTTGGTGAAGTCTGAGACAGATTCACCATTTTCTCATTTTAGATTTCCAAATTCAGTAATATAATACAAAAGGTCTCTTCTTTCTCCCCATAGTTTCAAAAACACTTCATCTAATTGCTCAATACCTTCCACTGAATTAGTTGGTAGTTCCTTGAACCACTTCCTAGCTTGACCATCCAAGCTTTGCGCAAATACTCTGGTCCAAACATCTTCCTCAGAAATTTTAATGTTCTTAGCATAGGCATATAAAGCCTCTATGTGCTCTTCAGAAGTATAATCTCCAGATCCAATAAACTTGGGCATGCACTTTTGATAATCTCTTTTTGGCATGATTGACAAGCGATTGGGCAAAACAAGAGGAGCATACCTATTTTCTAAGATCTGTTCCATTTTTGTCAAAGGAGAAACCATGGAAATATTAGGGTTTGATGTAGAGGAAGATGTTTTTGTAGATGATGATTGAGATGGGACAGGTGGGACTATGGACAATGATGGTGGTTTTACTTCACTGAGGAATGAAGTGGAAGCACTGGTAGAATGACTACCCTGGAATGTGGTTTCTTCAAAATATGAACAAGGTGGGAAATAAGAAACTTTGTAAAACTGGCCAAGCAACAAGGAGAAGTTTTCCTCACCCTTAGAGAAAAGGTCTTGTAAAATATCTTCAAGAACGGGAAAACTGGTATGGGTATAGAAAAAACATTTTTCAGGCTCAGTTTGTGAAGAATTCAAAGAAGAGGAAGAGTCCTCTTCTTGGATAGATTCTACAAATTATTTTCCTAAGTCAGATATAGTGATATGCTTAGAAATAGGATCTATAACATTAGAATAAATTGAAGGCTCATCACCCTTCAATCTTTCTAACTCAATTACAATTTTTAGAGAACTAGAAGTTTCAACAGAAGTGGATTCAATAAGAGGTTTTCTAGATACAAATGAAGAAGTGCTTCTTGAAATACCCGGTCTAGATGCTCTTGTAGATCTGGAAGATTGTCTTTCCATTTCTCTTCCACTTCTAATGATCTTCTCAGGGTCTGAAACTGGTGTTTATGGTGGCCTTTCTTGATTTTCTCTGGTATGAGCCCTTCTCGGAGCCACTTCATTCCAATGGAGTCAACATATAGATTATTACAACCAAAATAATGTCCACACTTTTTCTATCATCAAATTTGGATCTATGTCGTTTCCCAAGGAAGTTGAGCTTCCGTCTCTGATCCCCAACAATGGTGCCAATTTGTTATCACTCAAGGAAACTCTTCTAGGTTGTATCTCGAAGATGCCTGGTAACTTAACTATTTTCTCAATGTTTAATATATAATTGGATCAAGATGGATAACTAAATCACTAAATCTTACACTCAAGACAATCTAGGTATATTCAACATTACAAGGCCTTCAAGAGCTATTATCAGACAGGTTGTGTATCAAATAGAATAAAATCTAATCACATAAACCATATCACACATATATAAAATGATAGGTATGATGGGTCTAGAAAATAGTACAATAGCTTATGATCCTTTGCCAAATAATGAAATAGTGAGATGACAGTCACCTATGGATTATATAATCATAGACAGAGAATGACATTCACTCATAAACATAGACAGATAAGAAAGTAGGAATTTGATAACATCAATGAAAGAAGCTTGAAAGTATCATATATTAAAGAAAGTGTCTCGACACAAAATACAATAATATAGTCTCCAAAATCGAACCTATATTCCTCAAACGTTTATGGCTTTATAGCCTTTACATGAGAAATCTAGATCCTAAAAAGTTGGATCAGATTTACTTGAAATAGTAAGTCAAAATCTAGTACAAGAAAATAGGAAGTGATGCTAAAAACTAGGTCAATCTCCTCATCCTTGATGATATTCATATCCTTCAAAACTTTGACAAGTGTAGAAATCCTTCCAAGGCTATTGAGTATCCATAGAAGATAATATAAGTCGAATATGCTATTTCTGGCAAAAACTATTTCTGTACCGAGAAAATAGGTAGTTAATTCCACATTTCCACCTTGCTAAACGCCTCAAATATCAAAACAAAACCTTAAATCGGATGTGTTTAATTATTATCCATATTTTGAAACCATCCTCGAGGCATATGATTAAGAAAAACTTGGATCTGGGCGAAAATACAACCTCTCTGCCCTGTCTGTAACTTTCAATGGCTAGAAGAGTTAAAATCTGAGACTATATTCCATTGAAATCTCTTCTTTTGGTGACTAATGAACAATGAAATGCCCGCCTAAGCCACTGAAACTTGAGATTAAAATATGTTCACAAAATTGTAAAAATGTGTTACCTTTGTTCTTTAAGAACTTTAGAGCTGCTCCTCTAGAGTCTTTGTAGTCTGAGCAAGGTTCTCTGTGGCCGCTGCTAGGTCCTCCATGCCTGATTGAACTATAGGATTTATCTTTTTAAGCATGAGTTTAATCTTTGAACACCTAGCAACCTTATATGCCTTCTGGTTTGCTTGAATTAGTTTTCTATTTTTCTTCTCCAGCTTGACATACATCTTAGCAAGTATATGGAAAGAATCAAACAATTCAACATTTATTTCTACTAAATTTGTATTCCTTCTCTTGATTTATATTTCAAGAATTTCAAGCTCATATACTTTCCTGAGAAGTTGATTTATCTTTTGTGATGAAGACTTCTTTGGTTTGTTGGTTGATGCTTCAACAACTTGTTGGTCTTGATCTCCCTTAAATACTTGTGAAAGCAAGTCTTCATGCTCTGTCACTGGCTCTCCTGTTGGAACTGCGTCTAGAATACCTTGCTCTGCCACAACTTCCTCATGCTCAATTGCAACAGGTTGTTCTTCATCCTCAGAGTCTGTGTAGGGGATATTTAGGATGTTTTTGTCTCTTGAAGGAGATTCTGCTTTCTCTGTATCATGACCGAAATCGATTTTTTTCTTTTCTTTCCCAGGCTTATAAGATGGAGAGGGTTGATCAACTGCAACTGGAGAGATGGCTCTCCTCTTCCTCTTTCCACTTCTAGGAGTAGAAGACTTCTTTGAAGAAGGCTTCTCCTTATCTCTTGGATGAAAGTCTATCTCAAATTCATTCCAAAAGAGGAAATGATCCCATTTCCTTTTCCTTCTCTTCAACATCACACAAACCATGAGTGTGATTAGGCCATGATGAAAAATCCCACCCTTAACTTTACCTATTTTTTCTTGAACTTGGTAGTCCATTTTATTCAAGCTCCTGTAGAGGTAATAAGGCAAGTTCAAAGGAGTTCTTCCGGTGAAGTGGTTCATAAATTTGAAATTATAGATCATTACCCTGCAGTATCTACCTTCACAGGTTATATACATAAGGATGGATTTTAACAAGTTTTTCCATTTATCCTCAAGTAAAGACATGGGAATGTCTTTCTTCCAAATTAAAATTTTATGCTCTAGTTTGAGATAGGACCTAAACTCCACATCCTTGGTGAATGTAGTCTTAAACCAACTTTCTCCAGTTCTGGGTAGTTCCGTCACCTTTGCTATGAGAGCTTCATCTACTATGATTTCATCCTATCTAATGACAACATTTCTCCCATCGAAAGTCAGAGAAAAATCCTTTACTAACTGTTGGTGAGAGCTCTGCAACTTTTCAAAAAACCTGTAACACCCTGCATCTTTGAATAACTGACATACTTTTGGATGCAACTCTAGGTAGCATATGTCATTTATCTCTTTCTTGAGAGAATATTCTCCTCTCCTCATCTGGTAAACTATTCCTATACACCTGCAAATGAAAACTCGGGCTTGGGGAAGACCACACAGTGCAGATGGGGGAAGGTTATGGCTCAGCTACAACATAGGAGAAATATGAGGAAAGTTTACAAGCTAGCCCTGACTTTGAGGGATTTGAAAGAAAATGAGGATTTGAAATGGTAATGATTAGCAGATCAATCTCGAAGGGTAGAAAGGTACAAATAGCCACGTGATTTTGTTGGTGCTGAATTTGGAATAATTTAATTAATCGCGCAGATCTCAAATCCTATATTTTAGGACAGGTGTAAGATAGAGAGGGGTTAGGGTTAAGTAAGTCACATCAATATTCATAATGAAACTAAAACACCTCTTACCAAGTAATCATCAACCACTTCCTATCTTTTTGGCGGCTAATGAGTAATCATAATCCTTCAAACTTGACGTTTCATGCATGATGAAGAGACGTGCTAGCCTTTTCCAATCTCTTCCACTTTTGGTGGCTAGAGTATCCCCCATATTTCATGTTTTAGCTTCCGAAAGATAAGGATTTCGGTGGCTAATGAACATTTGAACAATCCGCCTAAGCCACCAAAACTTGATATTTGACTTTTTTGAAATGAAAACGAAACCAAATGTTTTTCAAACTTTATTACATGCATAAAGATCTCAAAAATGAACCTTAAAAAATTTAGAAATGTATTTTTGAATGACATCCTATCACCTACAATAAAACAACTTGACTAATTTATTTGAGGAGATAACACTCCCTACAACCCTCGCATGTAGAGGGGTGTAAATTATTCTGGGCTGTACAATCTTCATGGGGTATAAACACAACTGCAAACAAAGACCTATGAAATGGGAAGATAATCAGGCTCCACAACCAACAGATGTGTTGTACCACCATTATTCCAAGGGAAACCACTTGAACCATTGTGTATGGTTATCATATACAAAGAAACGAAGATTTAGTCCAAATTTTTCCAGTGAAAATTGGATCTTCGTCACTTAGAATAATCGTGGGGACTCCTTGTAGCTTTTGAAATTTTTCCATGAATGTTATGATTAATGTAATTTATATCACTATTGAATCATATTCATTTTTCTCTTCTTTCATCCATTTTCTGAGGTTTCAACCTTGTCGGTTGAGTGGGATTAGGAGAGGGAACTTGGTGCTCTCTATAGTTGTTAGTGGCCACCCTTATAGTAGCCATATTTTTTTTCCCACTTTCCTTTCCATAGTAAAATATTTCTCTAGGGATTTAGGTTCAAAGAGATGCACCTCATGTTGAATGTTATCCTTTAAAGTCACCACAAGGAAATCTAACAAATTGTCCTTAGGAATGTTCTTTAACTTGAGATCGAGCTTTTGGAATTGTTGAATGTGTTCTGTAACTAGGCCTTTTTGCTGAAGATTGATCAATTGAATAAATAATGTATTTATCTTAATATTCACATAATGTGATATCAATTCATTTGTAAAAATGTACCAAGAGATAATATAATTCTTTTTTCTTTCACAAAGACGTTGATACCAAACAAATTGATCATTTTTTAAATACAAGGATGCAATAGTTATCTCTTGTAATCTTGACACTTGGTGTAGATCAAAGTATTGCTCCATCTGGAATATCCATGATATATGGTATTTTTAAGTTTTAAACCTGTGAAGTAAATCAATACATATATATTCTTAAGAAAAACATAAATTAATCAATGGATCGTACACATAGTACACAAATATTTATGCCACACATCTCAACTCTTCATTTTAGTAATTTCATGATTCACAATACAATATATACAATATTTTAGGTATTATACATCTGCCAAAACCGTAATCCCTTAATATGGGATTAATTTAGAAAACTGCTCAAAATAGAGAAAAATGCTAAAATAGCAAAAACTACCCAAAAAACAATTTTTGGGTGTTTCCCTGAACCCCATTGGATCTAAGCTAGTGCACAGAGCTGAATGCTTCACATAACCAGGGGGTCAATCCTGGCCCTCCCTCGGTCAATGCTAGATGCACACGTACACCACTACTAAGGAGGGATCGCCAGACATAGTCGTATTTATTACACACCCACCACACACACACACAGACAAGGAATATAACACCTACCCACCAATATTTACCATCAAAATTCCTCATATCAATCTTTGGAATGAAGTACTTCCTTCATGTTGAATTGAAGCCTTGATGATGTGGATATTGAAGTGATGAATAATTCTAAAATTCAGTATTGGTACTCTCTAATTGTGATAAAATACTCCCCATATGTGATTGATTCTTAACACCATTGTTCTCCTTATTTTCGGTATTTCCTTGGATCTCCATATACTTTTTAGGGATCCTTTGTAAGAACATGTATTATATGGAATCCATGGATTTTTTCATTTCATTCATTTTCTTTTCCATTCGATACATCTTTTCATCCATTTGATTTTCCATTTGTGTATTATTTTCATTCATCTTATTTTCTATATGTTCCTTATTTTCGTTCATATTCTCTTCCATCTTCTTTTCCATCTTTCATATTTTCATCCATCTTATTTTTCATTTCATTATTTTTTTCATCCATATTCTTTTTTATTTCATCTTCCATTTCCTTTTTTAGGGATTCCCAAGAATGTGATAAATCCACCAATTTCAACATCCTACCACTCATTTCATCAACTTGGTTCTTTAATGAATCACGACAAAATGAAAAATTTATTCTACTGACGGGATTCCATCGGAGCTAGGGTTTTGATCACCAGAGCCGTCGCGAACTGAACCCGCGTAATGGCAGCCCTGCAGGGGCCAACGAATCTGAGGGAGGGCGAACAACCTAGAGCCACCTACAGCCAGATCACAGCCAATGCAACTTCGGAGACTGGAATAAAGCAGCCGGCGTTTGAAACGCCTCCCGAACTGCGCGAGCAACTTCTAGCAGAGGGCACTCTCAAAGACCGTGACATGGACATCGATCCAGGTAAGGAAAAAATTTCTGCAAGGGGCTCGATCCCCTGGGTGCCAGGGAAATGCATCCCACAGGCACCGCAAGCCCCAAAATACGTGGTCTGCTCACCACGCATTGAGGAACAGAAGCAGTACTTGCGAGACAATGCATTAGTTGGGAAGTTCCTAGGGCTTTGGCCCTCTGAGCGCGACCTTGTCAAATGGATCCAGCACTGGTGGAAACCGAAAGGCCACTATGAGTTACAACTGGGCTCAAAGGGTTTCTTCACTATAATCTTTCATAATCTAGAAGATCGGAACCGGGTCTTCGATGGGGGGCCATACTTCTATAACTCTACTGGACTATTCCTGTGATTCTGGACAGAAAAGTTCAGCCCAGAGAAAGAAGACTTTGCACATGCACCGGTCTGGATTCGACTATACTCTCTTCCTCAGGAATTCTGGCTGGAAGAAGTCCTTGCAGGCATTGGCAACACCATCGGTATATATGTTAAGTCTTCTGAGGCCACCAAGCAAAGGCGCTATACCTCATATGCCCGCATCTGTGTGTATCTGAACATTTCTAAGCCGCTCCCAGGTTCAATTACACTGGAATATCATGACGAAGACTGGTCTCAGACCATCGACTACGAACACATTCCCTTTCGATGCAGGAAATGCCACGAGCATGGTCACCTCTTCAGAGAATGCCCTCTCAATCATCTCAACAAAGAAGGAATCTCAGAAACAAGCAAGGACAAGGACACAGAAGGATTCGTGCAGCAAACAGGCAAAAGACGGCAGGGAGGAAGGAAGCACACTGCTCAGGTAAACAAAGAACCCTCTACTAGCAATCAATTCGCAATTTTACAAGATAAATCAGACGACACAGAAACTCCCGCAAATATCATTGCGTCTCCCCCAAACAAGCAACCTCAGACTGAGAAACCCACCCCTAGGAATCTGCCCACGAATCACATCCAGAACCCACCCCCCTCGGGCTTGGAACAGGATTCATCTGCCATGCCAGAGCTAGAAGACGTAGATGAGGATATGGAGATAGCGGAACAGGACCTTGCTGGAGTAGATCTGGAACATCTTGAACATGCCTACCGTCATCAGAAGCTCTACACCATACCCAGAGATCAACTAAGGAAAGTGCACAAGGTTTATCTCAACTCCTCTACAGGATCTACAGCTCGAGCCAGTAAAGCCTTGGGAATACAGGGCAATCAGACTAAAAACTCAAATAAAAGCCAAAAGGAAGAAAAGAAAAGAGGGAGAAAATCCACAAATAAGCTCATACAGGAAATCGGGAATTTTATGGTCAACTCAGGGCAGATCCACCTGATATCAGATACCTTTCCTCCTCTCCCCTCCCATCAGTCATCATGAAGTTCATCTCTTGGAATATTAGAGGCCTTAATGGACGTAGTAAGCAAAAAACACATATTTCATTAAATTTGGAAATATTCAGTGGATCTAGAATTTTAGAACTTTATCTAGATTGAGTTTTTTCAAAAAAGGAATTAGAAAATCATTTAATCCACTACTTTGAATGTATATATTCACCATTTTTTTGTTAT
>ML801233.1:119733-138385 GCA_009831015.1 Picea engelmannii | reverse complement strand
ACTCTAGATTGAGTCAGGGAGTGGATTGTATTGGTTTGAGTATTTCATTTATGCATATGTGACATATGATCGACTATATTATGATATTATTTATGGATCATTAAAATTGTTTTGTTGATGGATCTAGGTTGACGATTTCTTTCTAATATGACTCACACAAAGAGTAAAGGGGCCATGCATAGAAACCAAATATTGAGGGAGAGGTGTGGCATCATCCTTGACACAACCTACTAGCTCTCACGTTGTGCCTCAAATTGTAGATTAATGATTACCTAGTTCGAGAGATCCACGCTGTCGTGAGGGAAGATTATGACATTCACTCACAAAGACTTCTAAGGGGCATGTAACAAGGCAAGGTCATTATTCCTTACAATCTCTTAGTCTCTCATAAGGTCGCTCGAAGGGAGTGATGACTCCAGGGGTTGGAAAACTACCAAAACCAATGAAGGAGAGTGTGCCCTTGGAGAAGAGAGTGCATCTTGAATGGTACGTCACATGATTAAAAATTTGAATCAAAGGTGAGTGGCACCCTTGGAGAACGAAGTGCTTCTTGAAGGACACATCACATAATTAAAATTGAGTCAATTAATATAGGTTTCCTAGAAAACTTTGAGTGAAGGTTAACACTTGTAAAATCTTGAGCACGACCAAATTAATTAATTGATTGATTAATTAATTAAAGAATGAATTTATTAATCATAATCTCTAATGGTCTATGCATTTGCAAATAAATATTTAAATAGTCCTAAGTCTAAGTTAGTGAGAAGACTAAAAACTAATTTTATAAATTAAATAATGAGGGGATGAAATAAATCAATATAACAAATCAATGAAAATAAAATAAATCAAAAGACTGATTTAATACACATATGTGCAAGTAATTACCAAATTGGAATTTAACATAAAATTGGAATAAAGCTAAAAGAATGTGTAAGCATAGAAAGGTATATAGAGTCTAGTTAACATTATTCTAACTAGAAAACAATCCTATTTTAACTCAACTTAGTTTTAGAAAGGTGTCAGACATTAGTTGGAAATAAGGGGGATAAAGGGACAAATATGAGTGATCTTAGGAGCTCTTTTAGGATGGGTGAGAGAAATTGACTTTAAACTAAAATAAATTGTGGATTTTTTGGTGCAACTAAGGGAAAGGGTGACAAATGTATGGGGGGAATAATTCCTAATTAATTATTTTTAAAAAAATAATTAAATGTGAAAATGACAAGGTGTCACTAAGGAAATTATATAAAACAAATGGGTGAGATGAGTAAGGAACACATTGGTTATGAGTAAGGTTATGATGAAAAAATTCTAACTGGTTTTAATTTTGAGAGTTGGGATACCCAACTTGAGAGAGATTGGGGGATATACCTTGTGAGGAGAGTTGGGAGATAGAGGATTTTGGTTGTGTTTGTGCATGTCCCATTTGCGGCTCGGGGGGCTAAGGGGGAAGAAGTGTAACCCTAGCATTGGCTGGGAGGTACCAGTGAAGTCCTTGGATTGGAAAGCTAAGGAGTGAAGCACAAGTTTGGGCAGAGTTCTTCAGCAATATCAATCCTCGCCAACGTCATATTATGGGTTTTGGTGCTCCATATTCTATTGATATTTTAAAGGTGTTATGAATATTGATGTTAATCCATGCTGAGGAAAATATGAATATTATGGAAATGTGTGTCAAAATTTCATTTAAGTTTTGTTGTAGATCTAAACCCCTCTTGTCGTGATTAAAATAGTTGTTGTTCATTTGGAAACATGAATATTATTCCTTCTCTGTCATACCTATAGTTTTATTGGTTAGCAAGAAAAATATGGAGGAATAATTTTCTCCTCATTTTTACATATTCTTCGCCCTGCATCTTTGTGTTTATCCTTAGATGCCTTCGCGCTTCTACCCAATAGCTCTTTAAGAATTACCTCTTCGTGTTCGATGTCTGTCTATGCATTTTTATCTAAGAAATTATCGAGCGCTCTAACAAAAGGAAACCATGTGTTTATCTTAATTGGACTGCGTTCTTCCTTCCTTCTCCGAGGGAATTTTTTTTCAGAGGTTTATCTCTGCGTTTAACATTGTATTCTCTGCAATTTTCTTACTAATTAACCAACAAATTCGTTTTTTCCCTCAACAAAATTTACTTGTGATGTGTTCTCTGCGATATTTCTTACTAATTGCATAGAGAATTCGTTTTTACCTTAGCAAAATTAACTTGTGTTGTGTTCTCTGTGTTTTGCCACTAATTTCCCAGAGAATTCACTTTTTTTCCCACAACAAAATTTATTGTCTTGTGTTCTCTGCGTTTTTCTACTAATTTCCTAGAGAATTCATTTTTTCCCTCAACAAAATTTACTTGTGTTGTGTTCTCTAAGGTTTTCTACTAATTTCCCATAGAATTCATCTTTTTCCCTCACAAAAATTTAATGTGTTGTGTTTTCTGCGTTTTGCTACTAATTGCCCAAAGAATTCATTTTTTCCCTCAGCAAAATTTACTATGTTGCGTTCTCTGCGTCTTTCTACTAATTTCCAAAACAATTCATTTTTTCTCTCAGCAAAAATTACTGTGTTGTGTTCTCTGCGTTTTCCTACTAATTGCCCAGACAATTCATTTTTTCCCTTAGCAAAATTTACTCTTTCGTGTTCTTTGTGTTTTTCTACTAATTTCCCAGAGAATTCATTTTTTTTTCCTCAACAAAATTTACTTGTGTTGTGTTCTTTGCGTTTTGCTACTAATTTCCCAGAGAAGTCATTTTGTTCTCTTATAAAAATTTACTTGTGTTGTGTTCTCTGTGTTTTGCTACTAGTTGCCCAAGGAATTCATTTTTTCCCTCAGCAAAATTTACTTGTGATGTGTTCTCTATGATTTGCTACTAATTTCCGAGAGAAATCGTTTTTAACTCAACAAAATTTAACTTGTGTTGTTTTATCTATTATTTGTTACTAATTACCTAACAAATTCATTTTTCACTCAACGAATTTTTACTTTTTGTACACTGCATTTCATTCCATAGCTCAACGAAAATCCTTTTTAATCCTTGCAAGTTTGTCTTTACCTTTATGATACCTCTTTACTTATGGGCTTTGACAACATATGCTAAAGAGTCCACTTCCATATCATTTTATAAAGTGTGTATCTATTTGTGCTCTACACCTCAGAGTATATAGTTTATGAAATTTTCATTATACATTACTTCTTATTTTCAGTTCTCTTGTAAATCGTTACTTAATCCTCTTTTTAACTTATTTAGATTCTATTATAGTTATATAGACACACATTTTGGTTTTATTTATTTTAAAGTTCATTACTCTTGTAGAATGGTGCAATAATGTAGTTAGTTTCCATTCGTTGAGCCATCTTATTTATGTTTGACATTATGAAAAATATGAAGGAGATACATATAACTAGTACTACCCACTACTCATGGAAGTCCTACAAGAATACTTGTAGAGAACTAAGGGATTGTTCATGATCACTTTGGGAGCTTAAATTTCACCCTTGGATCCCCTAAAAAGACACAAGTTGATGCAAGAGCATCCACACCTCATCAAGCAAGCCCGCGCGAGGAGAAAGAAAGAACAGTTGGGCAGCGCCAACACCAATTTTGAAACATAGTGATATTGTTGTGCGAAGACATTAATGCATGGTTTAATGAAGCACACTTGTATTGTAAGACGAACCTTGAGCAGATAAGCTCTCGTCCTTAGGTAGCTGAGGCATTTATTAGATTTAATGCAGGTAGATACAATAATTAACTCCAGATTAGACAGTTTTACTTTCGTGAGGGCAAACGGAATATAGGCACCCTCCTTTGTATTATTGTATTCATGTTCAGAACAACAAATTAATTCATTCAGGAGCAAGAAGAGAGCAGATCAGAGAAATTGTGAGTGGAATCCCCATGTACAGATATTGAATTAATAGGAAAGCTTTGATTCAATTCCATGGCTGTGATCATTCTCTGTGTGTTGTTGATATTATGTTGTTGCATATTTGCTTCTTGTTATGCCTTTGTTTTATATGCTGCGTACGTGATTTCATGGTAGATTCGAAATCTGTGAGAAAGACGAGAATAGGTTTCAATTGTTTCTCTGTCTGAGCCGAGAGATTCCTGCATAGAGTGTAGTCAAACTCATCCGCATAGAGTGCGTTGATGAGGCCAAACAGTTAAACTCTTATTCTCATCTGCTCAGAGTGAATTGGGTTCACCGAGCCATGCAGGAGAAGCGTAGGGTAGGTTTTGAACTCTCAGAGATGAGTCTGAGAGAAGGAAGACAGGATTTTTGTTGGCAGGATTGCACAGGGTCTGGATGACTTCAACACTTTGAAGGCTGTTGGAGGTCGAGTACGTAAAGCGTGCGTGAAAGGTCTCTGAAGGAGTCAGAGAAATCAAGCTTATAAGGGATAGTTCTTTCTCGTCACAGAGAGAGAAAATCCAGGGAAGATTCCTCAAGAGGAAGAGAATCGACGACTTGAAATCGTCGTGGAGAATCTCGAATTCCCGCAAATCGTTCGATCGTGGAGAAGTTGTGCAGGAGTTAACACCTTGGCGCGTGAAGGACTAAAGCCCATCAGGGTTCGACATTCGGCGATTGACGAGGTAAGGCGCAGAACTGTTGAAATCACGAGTCATGATTTCCCGAGTTAATAAGGACCGTCGATTGTGATAAGGATAGGTGGCACGCGATCCCGGAAGGTCGGGGTTCATGGTTGGGCGTTCAAAGTTTTCAACAGCAGGGAACTTGTATCGTGGATTCGCGATCCGTGAAATCTAGAAGGAGAAGTGGCAGTGTGGGACCTCGAGATATAGTGGAATCTAGGTGGCGTTGTATTGGAAGATCAGAACCTCGGAGTTCGGGGTGTTGGAAAGTCAGAGTGTTGACATGATGGATAGCGATTCCCCGATAGGGAAATCCCCGACATACAAAGTGTTGACCGTTGACCATCGGAGCTCGGGGTTCGGAGTTTCGAGCTGCACAGGGTTGTGAACGAGTCTCCCGATACCGCGAGACCCGATCTTCCGAGAAGCGAAGGGACGCTACAGCAGGAGTTACTGTGGGTAGTCAAACTCCCGAGAGGAGTTAGAAGAGCGAGCTTAGCTCTTCGGGCCAGTGTGAGAAAGAAGGTCCCGGTGAGAACCGACTGCTGACGAGGGAAGGTTGCGTCAAAGTGGTATCAGAGCCTGAAATCTTGTCTGTACATTTCATGCGAGAGAAGGGAAGGAGAAAGAGAAAGCACTCTGATACACACGACTTGCATCAGAGTGGTATCAGAGAGGGAGAAGATTTCTCTTTGTTCAGGTAGCAGAGAGAAGAAGATTTCATAATGCCGCTGTGAAGAGAGAGGCAGTCACCTGATCGTGAAGACAGGGATGCCCGAAGAAGAGGAAGGCTGGCAGGGAATCCGGAAATGGAACGCCAGATGCGAGATCTCAGGGTGAGACTCGAAGAGATGGAGACCACCCAAAGGCGCGGAGTTGGCGCTGGAGAGTTCAGTGATTCCGAGGTTGAAGAGGAAGCTGGACACGATGCAGAAGAAGTCTAAGCAGAAGATGCTTCAACCGAGTGGTTGATTAGAGCCATTTCCAGGATGAGCTCCAAGACCAAGATGGACATTCCCGTCTATGAGGGAAGTCTAGATGCAGAGGAGTTGTTGGATTGGATCCGAGCACTCAACACCTACTTCGGCTACGAGGATATCGAAGAGGACAAGAAAGTAAGGCATGTTGTAACCAAGCTGAAGTGACATGCAGCCTTATGGTGGCATGAGTTGCAGGCGGATAGGCGCTGCAAAGGAAAATAGAAGATCAAGAGCTGGAACAGGATGATCGCTAAGATGAAAGCGAAGTTCATCCCCAGAGATTACCAGATCACTCTGTTCAGGTGTATGCAGAACCTGAGACAGAAGCTGATGACGGTGAAGGAGTACACCGAGGAATTCTACAGGCTCAACATCTGAGCTGGTCATCGGGAGAGTGATGATGAAAAGGTGGCGAGATACCTGAATGGGTTGAGGTACGACATTCAGGATGAACTGAGCATGCTGACCATCCGAGCAATTGAGGATGCGTACCAGATGGCTCTAAGAGCCGAGGAGAAGCTAAGCCACAAGAAAGGATAGTGAGGGCGAGGCAGGAGTCAGCCCAGAGGCAAGGCAATTGCCCAAGAAAGAACGCAGAAGCCCAAGGCAACAATATGGTGAGCTGAGGAGGCATCATACAGAGCAGGGTGGCGGATATGCTGAAGTGAACACTTTTCCTCATACCCGAGGTAGAGGAAGAGGCCGAGGAGGAGTTATCACATGTTTTACATGTGGAAAACATGGACATAAAGCCGTTGACTGTCCAGACAGGAAGATGGACAGAAGTGAAGCTCACATCATTGAGGCGCAGAGGCATGATGCTGAGAATGAAGATGCAGACAGTGGAAGATCGTTTGGGATGCACACAATTCTTTTGACACCTGAGAAAGAGGTGGAAAGAGCAATGCAAAGGAGCAGACTATTCAGAACGGCTTGCACAACCAAGGACAAAAAATGCAAGGTCATAGTTGACAGTGGGAGCACTGATAATCTCGTTTCATCCGAGATGGTGGAAAAGATGGAGCTGGAGACAACTAAGCACCTGAGTCCGTATAAAGTCTCGTGGTTACAAAAAGGACACCGGGTAAGTGTCACTAAAAAATGCTTAGTTAAATTCAAAATTGGGAATTACCATGATGAGATTTTGTGTGATGTCATTCCCATGGATGTATGTCATATATTGTTGGGTAGACCATGGAAATATGATAGAAATGTTGTCCATGATGGGAGAATGAACACATACACTTTGGAGAAGGATGGGAGGACCCATAGATTGCTTCCGATAAAAGATAAGGAAGTGAAGACGGAAGTAACCAGCACCATACTTCTCATGAGTGGGAAGGAAGTTCTCACAGAGATGGAGAAGAATGAAGATCCACAATTCTTTGTTGTCAGGAAGCCGAGAATTGTCCTGACAAGCATAAGAGTGGATGACTTTCCAGAGGAGATTCAGGAACTGCTAGGAGAGTTCGCTGATATCATCATGGACGAACTACCTTGTTCGTTGCCACCGATGCAGAGTGTGAGTCATCACATTGATCTCATACCCGGAGCAAGTTTACCAAATAAGGCAGCATACAGGTTGACACCTCAGGAGAACGAGGAAGTCAAAAGGCAGGTACAGGATTTGCTGGACAAAGGACTGGTCAGAGAAATCCTGAGTCCATGTGTTGTTCCAACGGTAATGAGTCCAAAAAAGGATGGAGGATGTGTACGGACTCCAGGGCGATAAAAAAAATCACCATCAGGTACAGATTTCCACTGCCGAGAATGGATGACTTGATGGATTGCCTAAGTGGGGAAAATTATTTTTCTAAAATTGATCTCAAGAGCGGATATCACCAGATCCGGATGAGAGAAGGAGATGAATGGAAGACAGTATTCAAAACAAATGAGGGTTTGTACGAATGGCTGGTCATGCCGTTTAGTTTGACAAACGCGTCGAGCACTTTTATGAGGCTGATGAATGAAGTCCTGAGGGAATTCAATGGTAAATTTGTAGTCGTGTATCTGGACGACATACTGATTTTCAGCAAGACAAAGGCTGAACATTTGAGGCATTTAGCCATTGTGATGAGAAGGCTACAGCAGGAGAAACTGCTGATTAATTTGAAGAAATGCTCGTTCATGCAGAAATAACTCGTTTATTTGGGTTTTGTAATTTCGTCAAATGAATTGAAGATGGATCCTGAGAAGGTGGAAGTAATCAGGAATTGGCCATTGCCGAGAAATGTTTTTGAGGTAAGGAGTTTCCATGGTTTGGCTAGTTTCTACCGAAAGTTCATTTGGAATTTCAGTGGAATTAGTGCAGCAATGATGGACACAGTGAAGAAGCGGCATAAGGTTTTTCACTGGACATCAGAGGCTGAAAGGAGCTTCAATCTGTTGAAGCGAAAGATAACAGAGAAACCAATTCTGGTGTTGCCTGACTTTCAGAAAACATTTCAGGTGAAATGTGATGCCAGTGGGTATGCTGTTGGAGGGGTCCTGAGTCAGGATGACAGACCTATAGCATATTACAGTGAGAATTTGGATGATGCGAAGCTGAAGTACTCCACGTATGATAAGGAATTCTATGCCATTATATAGGCATTGAAAAAGTGGAGGCATTACTTGATACCCAAGGAATTCGTTTTGTACAGCGATAATCATGCATTGCAGTTCGTGAGTCAACAGGAGAAGTTGAACCAGAAGCATGTGAAATGGGTAGAGTACATGAAAAATTTCACTTTTGTGATAAAGCACATTTCGGGAACTGCTAACAAAGTAGTTGATGCTTTGAGCAGGAAATGTTTACTGCTGCAGGAGTTCAGAGTCAAAACCTTGGGTTTTGAAAATCTGAAGGATATGTATGCAGGTGATGCAGACTTCAGAGAAGCGTACAAGGGAGCTGAGAATCCAGTTCTTAGGGATTGGATTTTGTGGTTGGAATATATGATCCAGGATGGAGTTCTATTCAAGAGCAATCAACTGTGCATATCGAATTTCTCCATGAGGGAGAATTTGGTAAAGGAAAAACATAGCGGTGGATTAGCAGGTCATTTCGGGCATGACAAAACCTTCGCCAAGCTGAGCGAATCATATTATTGGCCAGGGATGCGCACTTATGTCAAAAAATTTGTTGACAAATGCAGGATATGTCAACATGCAAAGGGTTGAAAGCAGAACACAGGGTTCTATCAGCCATTGCCCATACCTGAGAGGCCGTCGGAGGCGATCAGTATGGATTTTGTTTTGGGATTGCCGAGGATGCAGAGAGGAGTTGATTCCATATTTGTAGTGGTGGACATGTTTTCTAAAATGGCACATTTCATTCTGTGTTAGAATACCAGCGATGCGACACACATCGTGAACTTGTTTTTTAAAGAAATCGTCAAGTTGCATGGATTGCCGAGAAGCATAGTCTCGGATAGGGATACCAAGTTCATAGGTCATTTTTGGAGGACGCTATGGGAAAAGCTGGGGACTAATTTGGCATTTAGTTCGGCTTATCACCCCCAGACAGATGGACAGATGGAAGTGGTCAACAGGAGCTTAGGGGATTTATTGAGAAGCTTGGTGATAGAGCACCATAGCAGTTGGGACCAGATATTGCCACATGCAGAATTCGCGTACAACGATTTGGTGAATCGGAGTACATGAAGAAGCCCATTCCAGATTTTGTATGGGACACAACCGAGGGGAGTTTCTGAGCTCAGGGAGTCAGGACAGGCTGAAACTAGCAGCGCAAGGGATGAAGAATTCACCAAAGCGATGGCGGAACTTCACGCATAGGTGAAGCAGCGACTGATGGATGCAAATCAGGAATATAAGCGCAGAGCCGATCAACGGAAGAGACAACTTCAGTTTGAAGTTGGGGATGTGGTTCTGGCGCACTTAAGGAAGGAAATGTTCCCGAGGGGAACATATAACAAGCTCAAGATGAAGAAAATTGGGCCATGCAGAGTCCTGAAGAAATTCGGGGAGAACGCTTATGAGCTTGAGTTGCCAGAGGGCATTGGGATATCTTCGATTTTCAATATTTTGGATTTATACCCATATAGGGCCGAGGATGCAGGAGCTAAGAGTGATGAGAAACCAGTGGTCCAATGGCAGAAGCAATTACCAGTTGCACAGAAACCTCAGATGGAGTGCATACTGGATAAAAGAGTAGGCAGGAAGACCAGGCAGAAGCAGTATTTTGAATACCTGGTGAAATGGAAGAATCACCCAGTGGAGGATGCCAGCTGGGAAATAGAAGCAGTGATTCAGAAGCATGGGCACACTGTGCAGGAGCTTATGGACAGGATCCCATGAAATATTTTGAGCCAAGGAGTATGATGCAGGAGCATCCACACCTCATCAAGTGAGCCTGCGCGAGGACAAAGAAAGAACAGCTGGGCAGCGCCAACACCAATTTTGAAACATAGTGATATTGTTGCACCAAGACATTAATGCATGGTTTAATGAAGCGCACTTGTATTGTAAGATGGACCTTGAGTAGATAAGCTCTCGTCCTTACATAGCTGAGGCATTTATTAGATTTAATGCAGGTAGATAAAATAATTAAGTCTAGATTAGACAGTTTTACTTTCGTGAGGGAAAACGGAATATAGGCACCATCCTTTGTATTATTGTATTCATGTTCAGAACAACAGATTAATTCATTCAGAAGAAAGAAGAGAGCAGAGCAGAGAAATTGTGAGTGGAATCCCCATGTACAGATATTGAATTAATAGGAAAGCTTTGATTCAATTCCATGGCTGTGATCATTCTCTGTGTGTTGTTGATATTATGCTGTTGCATATTTGCTTCTTGTTATGCCTTTGTTTTATATGCTGTGTACGTGATTTCATGGTAGATTCGAAATCTGTGAGAAAGACGAGAATAGGTTTCAATTGTTTCTCTGTCTAAGCAGAGAGATTCCTGCATAGAGTGCATTCGAATTCATCCACATAGAGTGCGTTGATGAGGCCAAATAGTTAAACTCTTATTCTCATCTGCTCAGAGTGAATTGGGTTCACCGAGCCGTGCAGGAGAAGCGTAGGGGAGGTTTTGAACTCTCAGAGACGAGTCTGAGAGAAGGAAGACAGGACTGATGTTGGCAAGATTGCACAGGGTCTGGATGACTTCAACACTTTGAGGGTTGTTGGAGGTCGAGTACGTAAAGTGCGCGTGAAAGGTCTCTGAAGGAGTCATAGAAATCAAGCTTAGAAGGGAGAGTTCTCTCTCGTCACAGAGAGAGCAAATCCAGGGAAGATTCCTCAAGAGGAAGAGAATCGACGACTTGAAATCGTCGTGGACAATCTAGAATTCCCGCAAACCATTCGATCGTGGAGAAGATGCGCAGGATTTAACACTTTGGCGCGCGAAGGACTAAAGCCCATCGGGGTTCGAAATTTGGCAATTGACGAGGTAAGGCACAAAACCATTGAAATCGCGAGTCGTGATTTCCCGAGTTAATCAGGACCGTCGATTGTGACAAGGACAGGTGGCACGCGATCCTGGAAGGTTGGGGTTCGGCGTTCGGAGTTTTCAACAGCAGGGAACTTGTATCGTGGATTCATGATCCGTGAAATCCCGAAGGCGACATGGTAGTGTGGGACCTCGAGATATAGTGGAATCCAGGTGGTGTTGTATCGGAAGATCGGCATCTCGGAGTTCGGGGTGTTGGAAAGTTAGAGTGTTGACATCGCGGATAGCGATTCCCCGATAGGGAAATCCCCGACATACAAAGTGTTGACCGTTGACCATTGGAGCTCGAGGTTCAGAGTTTCGAGCTGCACAGGATTGTGAACGAGTTTCGCGATACCGCGAGACCCGATCTTTCGAGAAGCAGAGGGAGGCTACAGTAGGAGTTACTGTGGGTAGTCAAACTCCCGAGAGGAGTTAAAAGAGTGAGCTTAGCTCTTCGGGCCAGTGTGAGAAAGAAGGTCCTGGTGAGAAGCGGTTGCCGACGAGGGCAGGTTGCATCACAAGTGGGATAAAAAAATGATGAATCATGTGGACTCGTTGGCATGTTATTTTAAAGATATAAACTTTCATGTTTAAGGAATTGACAAACCAATTTGAATAGATTCCCTTGCGCCTTGGAATAATATTTAAGAGTAAATGATTAAGTGGTTTTCCTTTATTGCATATGGGATAATGTTGAGGTATAGATCATATTGTGATAGGGTTTCCTTTGCGCCATGGAACAAAACTATTGATTTGTGCTACGCCTTGAACTTAATGTGATTGGATTTCTTGCACAATGAACAAAAGTAACAAGCACTCTTACACCTTTAATTATGTTGACCTATGATTGTTTATAAATTAGTTTACTCTTGCACATTTATACAAGATTAATGTAGGATTGTTTTAGTAATCAATCTACTCTTGTGCCACTAAAAACGTTAATGAACAAATGGTTGAGCAATTTATTATTACTTGTGTTCTTTGTAATAATGTTGATGCATGATTTCCTAAGTGATTAGATTAATGGCACACATTGAATGGTTTTGATTTATGTTTAATTCGGTAATTAGATCACTGTGCACCTAGAAATTAATGTTGATTTATGGATGAATTCTGTAATGGATTAATCACATGCATTGTTATAAAATAGATTTTTTCCCTTGCGCCATGAAAATAAAATAAGGTTGATTATACTCTCACCTTAACTTATGTTGTTATACAATTGATTTAGAAATTAACTTCTCTTGCGCCATGAACAATAATGATGTTGATTGATTGAGCTAGTGGTTTTTGACTTGATTGGGTTAGTGGGATATAAACACCACCTTATTCCTCATAATAGTCGCTATACCTGAGTCCTTAGATGGTCAAAATCAATCGAATGAATCCTGGGCTTGATTGTTTCTTATGTTTCCTGAATGTCCTAAACATGCAGGGTAGGTTGGGCGGGTAGTCATTTTAATATTCAGTATTTGGTTGATCATTGTTTATAAATTTCTTCAAGTTGATTGTGATGTGTTGAGTTGCATTTATATTTATGTTTATGTGTCCTTATCATTTATGTTGATGCGTTGGTTGCATTTTTATTGATTACAATCATGAGTATCTTGTAATTCTTTTACTTATGATGTCATAGATTATGCGCTGGTATGAATTATGTGTTGACGTTAATTTCCTAATGCTTTAAAAAAAATTACCTTTTGTGCTTCTCTTTTCTATTCGTAACAGAGTGGGTTCAACCACGTGGCTTGGGATCATTATGCCTTCAACTGTATTAAACACTTGATTAATAATTTATCGCTAATTAAATTAAATTGTATCCTTGCATGTAATCATGATTAGAGGAAGTTGTGGAGGCAGACGATGTGGTCTTAGGGGAGTAGGTGTGACGCCTGCAGTAGCATCCACACCAGAGGGGTCTAACCCATCAGGATAAGAGGAAGTCATTAGACATGAGAAAATTATTGTGGGGGATGTGGGTGGGTTGATGAGGTCTTTTCAGAGGATGTGAGAGGCCTTGATTAACTGACTAGATAGAGATAAGGCCAGGGCACCTGTACCCATTGAGGGTACACTATGCACCCCAACTGACACTATTAGCGTTCATAGAGAACTCAAGAAGTTTAAGTTTCTCGAGTTCTTAGGTGCCACAGATGACGCAGTCGCCAAGGCATGGTTGGAGAACATGGATATGTGCTTCGCACTTCGTGAATACACCTCCAACATGAAAGTTTGGATGGAGGTATTTCAGCTGAAGGGGAGTTCTCTTCTATGGTGGAAGACACTCCTACCATAACTGAATATGGTCATCGAAGACATGTCATGGGAACTATTCGAGGAACGATTCTCGGAAAGGTATTTTTCAAAGGAGTTCATTGAGCTCTAGCTCAATGAGTTCAATGCCTTGCGACGGGGTGGTCATACTGTGCCCGAGTATGAGGACCGATTCATGGAGTTTCTAAGGTATGCTCCACATCCTAACACCGAGAAGCTCGAGGTCAAAACGTTTGTGTTCAACCTTAACGTCAACATTCATGCGAAATTGAGGATCTTAATGCCTCAAATGTTGAACGATGTAGTCCTCAAGGCCCTCATAGCTGAGTAAGAGTTGATCAATGGGAGTTAGGGAAGGACTCCTGCAATATCGATGGGACATGAGACATCTGGTGCGTCACAACATCAAACACCAGTTAGACATTCATCAGGGTATCAAGGTACTCCTAGAGGATCCAGTTTCACGACCACACAACAACTGACTCCTCAAAAATAGAATCCATATAGAGGACCAATACAACACTAGAAGTAGCATCGTTCGCAACAACAATAGTTTAGGCCTGTTCAGCAGAACAGGCCACGGTTTCAGGCTAGTGGGATAAAATCTTCTACTCCGGGGACCAGGAGTACTAGACTGATGATTGGATGTTGGACATGTGGAGAGCCACATTACCAATGGGACTGTTCGGTTCAGAGGGATAGAGTAGCCAGGTCAACCACACACACTACAGTTGGAGATTTGGGCAAGACCCACATTATTCATGTAGCGGTGAATAACTACTAATTAGAGCACCAATCCACTATGCTTGAGCTATCAGGTAGCATCACTGACTAGACCTTTAGTATTTTGATAGATCTTGGTGCTACAGAGAGATTTATTTCTATTGCAGCGCTAAAAAGAACTAATGTAAAGGTTTTGGAACAGGATGAGTTTAGACACATTGAAATGGCTTCGAGTGCCAAAAAAAAGGTTGGATGAAAGGTTACAGACTGTAGCCTTAACTTGGGAGATTTTTTAATGAAGGATAACCTATATGTCATGATCTTATGATCTTATGACATCATGATCGGTATGGATTGGTTGGAATCGCATGATGTGATACTTGACTGTAAGATGAAACGATTGATTTTGACTGATGATGAGGGAAAAAGACAAGTGATTGTAGGAAGAAACCAGGGAGTTTTATTAAAATTCATTTCTTCCCTACAACTACAGAAGAGCATGTGCAAGGGATGCAAGAAATATGAAATATTAGCGCTGAATGATAAGGGTGTGGTGGAAGGATTAGAAAACCTCGCGATAGTATGAGATTTTGCGGACGTGTTCCTAGAAGAATTACCATGTTTTCCACCCCAAAGAGAGATGGAATTTACCATCGACTGAAAACTTGAAACTGAACTGATAGAAAGAACTACTTATTGGATGTCAACCCCTCAGTTACAGGAGTTGAAAATGAAACTAAATGAGTTATTGGACATGGGACTTATATGTCCAAGTGTGTCACCTTGGGGTGTGCTTGTTATTTTCATACAAAATAAATATGGGTCGAGGATACTCTGTATTGACTACCATCAATTGAACAAGGAAACGATCAAGGACCAATATCCATTGCCAATAATAGACGATTTGTTTGATCAAATGTATGGAGCAATTATGTTTTTGAATATCGACTTGACATCATGATATCACCAATTATGGATAAAAGTGGAAGACATTCCTAATACCACCTTCAAGACAAGGTTCAGACAATATGAGTTTACCGTTTCACCATTTGGACTGACAAACTCCATAGAGGTATTCATGAGCTTGATGAATGGGGTGTTCCATGAATACTTGAACAAGTTTTTTCAAGTATTCATTGATGACATATTGATATATTATCGGATAATGAAAGAACATGATGAACATTTGCGCTTGGTACTACAGTGTTTATGAGAAATCAAATTATATGGGAAACTGTCGAAATGCTCTTTTTATCAATTAAGGATTCATTATTTAGGGCATGTTATCTCCAGAGAAGGAATTGTTGTGGATCCAACAAATGTACAGGCTATTATGGAATGTCCTGCATCGACGAACGTACCATAAGTACATAGATTTATGGGTTTAATAGATATTATCAATGCTTTTTCGAAATTTTTTCGAAGATAGAAAATATGATCATAGAATTGCAGAAGAAAAACAATAAGTTTGTATGGACCGAGAAATGCGTATAATAATTTATAAGGCTCAAAGAGTTTTTTATGACACCATCGATACTAAAAGTCCTCGACATGGACGAGGACTTCTTTTTATGCACAAAAACATCCAAGGAAGGCTTAAAAGGAGTCTTGATGCAAGACAGTTGAGCCATTTCTTACATCTCAAGGAAATTAAGAAGGAATGAGGAGAACTACACGACATATGATTTGTAGGTATTGGCCATTGTGTATTCCCTAAGAGTGTTGAGACACTACCTGATTGGATGGAAATTTGAACTAAAAACTGGCCACTGTGGGTTTCAACACATTTTTATGCGAAGTGACTTGAACGTGCAACAAAGGCATTGGTAAGAATTGCTTAGTGAATATGATTTTGAGATTAATTACATAAAAGGAATAGTGAATAGAGTGGGAGATTCATTGAGTCAGATACCACACATATTTTCAGTGATACCTCTTTAGATGAATATTCGAGAAATTTTTCTAACTATACAGTTCGACGACGACTAGTATAAAGAGGTTAACAAAAAATATCGGTCAAGACACCATGTTGGTACCAAAATTTGAAGGATATACTTTGGAAAACAATGGATTGATGAGGTATAATGACCATATTTACGTACCACAAAATGAGTAATTGAGAAATTTGATCTTAAAAGAAGATCATAGAACAATATACATGGCTCATCCAAGAGTCATGAAGATGAGGGAAGACCTTAAGCCCTTATTCTTCTGGAAAGGAATGAAGGCGGACATAGTTAGCTATGTGGCGAGGTGTCTGGAATGTTAGTAAGTAAAGGCTGAATATAGACATCCAGAAGGATTACTACAACCACACACTATTCCGTAATTGGAATGGGAGGTCATTTTGATGGACTTTATTGTTGGATTTCTAATGACGATAAGGAGGCATGACGCAATTTTCGTGGAAGTTGACACTCTGACAAAGAGTGCACATTTTATTCTTGTGCATACAATGTATCAGGCGCTAGACATAGCTAGAGTTTCTATCGATGAGATTGTTAGATTACATGGTGTGCCTAAAAGGATCATATCCGATCGAGGATCAATGTTTACATGATGATTTTGGACTAGCTTCCAAGAGGCCTGGGGAACCCAACTTAACTTTAGAATAGCCTATCACCCGGAGATGGATGGGAAGACACAAATAATGAACCAAATATTGGAATATGTGTTGCGTATGTATGTGATGGACTAAAAAAAGCATTGTGAATATTTGTTTCCACCGGTAGAGTTTGCATACAACAACAACTATCAAAGCACCATTAAGATGACACCATTTGAGTTTCTTTATAGGTGGCTATGTCAAACGCCTTTGAGCTAGGATAGACTTGAGGATAGGGTCCTTGTAGGAATAGAAGTGATCCAAGAAATGGAAGAATAAATGAAAATGATAAGATAAAGGATTAAAGAAGCACAAGATTGACAGAAAAGTTATGTTGATGCACATCGCATTGACTGTAATTAAGAAGTTGGTGATCAATTTTTCTTGCAGGTGAAACCTCACAAGAGTTTGATCAAGTTTGGAAAGGGCGTTAAACTCTCTCCTAGGTTTATGGGACCCTTCGAAGTTGTGGAAAGGAAGGGGCCCATGGCCTATCAACTAGCCTTAGCTGATTCTTTAAGGTGTATGTACTGTTTTTTTCATGTATATATTTTGAGAAACTATGTTAATGATCTGACACATGTGATTGAAATGAGTTCCTTCCAGGTGTCAGACGAGAGTTCACTCACGATAGAGCCGATACACATTTTGGACCATCGTATTTGATAGCTATGATGTCGAACAGTTGATTAGGTTAAGGTGCAGTGGGACAATTATAGTACACACTCAGATACATGGGAGGACACATATGATATGGGTGAGTATTTTCCATATTTATTTAATAGTTAGACATATAGATATTTCTAGATGCTTTATTTATTGTATTTATATAATGTACAACTTCGGGACAAAGTTTAAAACAAGAGGGGGTGTATGTAACAATCCTCTCTTGAGAACACATTATGTTGACTTATTATTTGAGGACACTTGCGTGCAAGATATCCATTTATATTATATGGTTATATGTTTCTCTTATGGATTCTTATGATGATGTAGATGGATTATGATTTATGTTGTTTGATATCGATGTATTGAAAAATGCTATTGACAAGTTTCCTCTGATTTTGCAGGAAACTTAACAGATTGAGGATGTTGATGGCATCACTGATCTAGGTGGATATCGGTGGCCACCCACCTTTTCCAAATGGCTCAAAATGGCTTTCTGACAATTTTGGCAATTTACTATTTTTAGCAGGTTTTAACTTTTGGGGCCATTTTGAGGGCCCAAATGAAGGTTTTTTGAGATTGAGCTTCTTAATGATATCTTAATGAATAATTGAGCCCCCACAATGAATATCCTCGGTGATACCTTTCCAACGAGCTATCACACGCCTAAAACGAAGATCGTATGCAAAAGTTACGACCCCGGGAAGTTGATGTACTGACTTACCCAAACGGGGCCCACATGACTTTTGGCGCTTCATCTCCTAGGGTTAGGTTTTTGGATGTTTAGGACTTTTGGAATTCCCGTTTATTGTAAAAGAGCCTTCAGAGCCTCATTGTAATCATCTTCTTTCGAATGCGAGTAGCCATCAAATCTCTTCTCAGAGATAAGATGCCACCATTCTAGCGAGTCTTTCACTCTGTATTTTTACAGTCTCTGTACATTTCTCTGATTAATAGAAATCATGTATTACTGTATATTTGTGTTTATGGTTGCATCTATGATACAATTATGTTATATTATTGAATATCTGCAATATCTCTGTGCATTTCTTTATTATATCTCCGCTCTCATTTCGTGCTGAAAATAATCTAGATCAGTGGTATCAGAGAAGGCTGCTCTTGATCATTTTTTTCAGTGCATGTCCCCGACGAGGTCTCGAGTATAGAAAGTTGAAGAAAATCACTCTCACACACCCAAGAAACCCTCAATGGCGGAAGAAAAGAAAAAAGACGGAGCAGACGATCCTATCAATCTGTTGCTTGAGAAAGCCCTCACGCGACAGAGGGACGAAATGATGGAGAATTTTTCCCACATCCTTCAATTCCTGCCGATAGTATCAGGTGCATATTCATCAAGCAGCCACTTTGGAGGCACCTC
>ML801233.1:86290-117631 GCA_009831015.1 Picea engelmannii | reverse complement strand
AATGCGAGTAACTGTCACATCTCTTCTCAGAGATAAGCTGCCACCATTCTAGCGAGTCTTTCACTCTGTATTTTTACAGTCTCTGTACATTTCTCTGATTAATAGAAATCGTGTATTACTATATATCTATGTTTATGGTTGCATCTATGATATATTTCTGTTATATTATTGAATATATGCAATATCTCTGTGCATTTCTTTATTATATCTCCGCTCTCATTTCGTGCCGAAAATAATCCGGATCAATCATTGGACCTCCTTAGACTCTGGATTGAGTCAGGGAGTGGATTGTATTGGTTTGAGTATTTCATTTATGCATATGTGACATATGATTGATTATATTATGATGTTGTTTATGGATCATTGACAATGTTTTGTTGATGGATGAAGGATGAGAATTTCTTTCTAATATGACTCACGTTAAGAGTAAAGGGGCCATGCACAAAAACCATATATTGAGGGAGAGGTGTGGAAACATCCATGACACAACCTACTAGCACTCTTGTTGCCTCGAATTCTAGGTTAAAGATTACCTATTTCGAGAGATCCACGATGTCGTTAAGGAAGAATGACACACTCGCTCACGAAGATTTCTAAGACACGCGCAATAAGGCAAGGTCCTTATTCCTTAGAATCCCTTAGTCTCTCACAAGGTTGCCCAAAGGGAGTGTTGACTCCAAGGGTTGGACAACTACCAAAACTAGTCAAGGAGAGTGACAACCTTGGACCATGGAGTGCATCTTGAAGGGAACACCGTGTAATTAAAATTTTCTATCAAGGGCGAGTGGAACCCTTGGAGCACGCACTACATCTTGAAGGGCATGTCGCAAAATTAAAAATTGAGTCAATGAATCTAGGTGGCATAGAAAACTTTGAGCGAAGTTTAAACATCGTAAAATCTTGAGCACTACTAAAATAATTAATTGATTAATTAAGTAATTAAAAAATGAATTTATTAATCATAACCCCTAAGGGTCTAGGAATTTGCAAATACAGATTTAACTAATCCTAAGAATAAGTTAGTGAGAAGACTAAAAATCAATTTCATAAATTAAATAATGAGGGGATGAAATAAATCAATATAAGAAATCAATGAAAATAAAATAAATCAAAAGAGTGATTTAATACACACATGTGCAAGTAATTACCAAATTGGAATTTAATGTAAAATTGGAATAAAGCTAAAAGAATCTGTAAGTATAGAAAGTTATCCAGATTCTAGTTAACACTAGTCTAACTAGAGAATAATCCTATTTCAACTCAACTCAATTTTAGAAAGGCATCAGTCATTAATTGGAAACAAGGGGAATAAAGGGATGACTAGGAGTGATTTTAGCAGCGCTTTTAGGATGGGTAAGGGAAATGGAATTTTAATTAAAATAAATTTTGGATTTTCTGGTGCAATTGAGGGAAATGGTGACAAGTGTATGGGGGGAATAGTTCATAATTAATTATTTAAAAAAAGGAATTAAATGTGAAAATGACAAGGTATCACTAAGGAAATTCGATAAAACAAATGACTGAGATGAGTAAGGAACACACTTGTTATGAGTAAGGTTATGCTACAGAAATTTTGATTGGTTTTACTTGTGAGAGTTGGGATACCCATCTTGAGAGAGAGTGGTGGCTCTACCTTGCGAGGAAAGCTAGGAGCTAGAGGATTTTGGTTTTATTTTTGTGTGGCCCCTTTGCATCTCGGGGGGCTAAGGGTGAAGAAGAGTACACCTAGCATTGGTTGGGAGGTACTAGTGAAGTCCTTGGATTGGCAAGCTAAGGAGCGATGCGCAAGTTCCAACGGAGTTCTTCAGCAGTATCAATCCTCATCAACATCGGGTGATTGGTTATGTTACTCCATCTTCTATTAATATTTTAAAGGTTTTATGAATATTGATGTTAATCAATGTTGAGGAAAATATGAATATTATGAAAATGTTTGTCAAAATTTTATTCAAGTTTTGTTGTAGATATAAACCCATCTTGTCATGATTAAAAAAAATGGCGTTTGTTTGGATGCTTGGATATTATTCCTTTTATGTCATACCTATAGTTAGATTGGTTAGCGAGAACAATCTGGAGGAACATTTTCCTCCTTGTCTTTACATATTCTTCGCCCTGCATCTCTGCATTTATCCTTAAATTCCTTTGTGTTTCCACACAACAACTCTTTCAGCATCACCTCTATGTTTTCCATGACTGTCTCTGCATTTTTATCCAAGAAGATACCTAGCACTCTCACAATAACAAACCCTATGTTTATCCTCATTGGACTGTGTTATTCCTTCCTCCTTCAATGGTGTTTTATTTTCAGAGGTTTATCTCTACCTTTAACAATGTCTTCTCTTTGATTTTCTTACTAATTAACCAACCAATTCATTTTTTCCCTCAACAAAATTTACCTGTAATGTGTTGTTTGCGATATTGCTTGCTAATTTCCCAGAGAATTCATTTTTCCCTCACAAAAATTAACTTGTGTTGTGTTCTCTTCGTTTTTATACTAATTTGCCAAACAATTCTTTTTTTTTCCCTCGACAAAATTTAATGTGTTTTGTTCTCTTCGTTTTTCTACTAATTGCCCAGAGAATTCATTTTTTACCTCAGCAAAATTTACTTGTGGTGTGTTCTCTGCGTTTTTCTACTAATTCCCCAAAGAATTCGTGTTTTTCCCTCAATAAAATTTATTGTGTTGTGTTCTTTGTGTTTTTCTACTATTGTCCGAGGGAATTTGTTTTTTTCCCTTAGAAAAATTTACTGTGTTGTGTTCTCTGTCTTTTGCTACTAATTTCCCAGAGAATTCATTTTTTCCCTTAGCAAAAATTAATGTGTTGTGTTCTCTGTGTTTTTCTACTAATTGCCCAGAGAATTCATTTTTTTCCCTCAGAAAAATTTACGTGCATAGTCTTCTTTGCGTTTTTCTACTAATTTCCTAGAGAATTCATTTTTTTTCTTTTAGAAAAATTTACTTGTGTTGTTCTCTCTTCGTTTTCCTACTAGTTTCCTAGAGAATTCGTTTTTTTCCCTTAGCAAAATTTACTTGTGATGTGTTCTCTGCAATTTTCTTCTAATTTCCGAGAGAATTCGTTTTTCCTCTACAAAATTTAACTTGTGTTGTGTTCTCTACTATTTTCTACTAATTACCAAGTGAATTCGTTTTCCCCTCAATGGAATTTTACTTTGTGTACCCTACGCTTCATGCCATAGCTCAGCGAAAATCCTTTTTAATCCTTATGAATTTTTCTTTACCTTTATGATACCTCTTTACTTATGGGATTCGACGACATTTCTAAAGAGTCCACTTCCATATCATTTTATACAGTGTGTATCTATTTGTGCTCTACACCTCAAAGTATTTAGTTTCTAAAATTTTCATTATATATTGCTTCTTATTTTCAGTTCTCTCGTAAATCATTACTTATTCCTCTTTTTAACTTATGTAGATTGTATTATAGTTATCTAGACACACATTTTGGTCATATTTATTTTAAAGTTCATTTTTCTTGTAGAATGGTGCAATAATTTCGTTAGTTTCCATTCTTGGAACCATCTTATTTATGTTTGAAATTATGACCAATATGAATGAGATACATCTAACTAGTACTACCCAGTACTCATGGAAGTCCTATAGGAATACTTGTAGAGAACTAAGGAATTTTTCATGATCACTTTGGTAGATTAAATTGCACCCTTGGATCCCCTAAAAAGATACAAGTGGGGTAACCAAATTATGAATCATGTGGACTCATTGGGATGTTATTTTTAAGATATTAACTTTCATTTTCAAGGAGTTAGCAACCCAATTCAAATAGATTCCCTTCCTCCTTGGAATAATGTTTAAGAATAAATGATTAAGTGGTTATCCCTTCTTGTGTATGGAATAATGTTGAGGTATAAATGATATTGTGATAGGGTTTCCTTTGCGCCATGGAAAAAAAATATTGATTTCTCCTACGCCTTGAGCTTAATGTGTTTGGATTTCTTGTGCAATGAATAGAAGTAATGAACACTCTTATGCCTTTATTTATGTTGACCTATGAGCATCTAGAAATTAGTTTACTTTTGCGCATTTATACAAGATTGATCTAGGATTGTTTTAGTAATCAATCTACTATTGCGCCACTAAAACATTTAATGAATAAATGATTGAGCGATTGATTTCCCTTGCGTCATGGATTATGTT
The DNA here is from genome assembly GCA_009831015.1 of Picea engelmannii. Lineage (NCBI taxonomy): Eukaryota > Viridiplantae > Streptophyta > Pinopsida > Pinales > Pinaceae > Picea > Picea engelmannii. The sequence continues at coordinate 113,457 of ML801233.1, read as the reverse complement.
GATGATTAAGTATTTAGATTGCTTTGCGTTATTGACTAATGATGATGTATAAATGATTATGCTTTTAGATTACTCGTGTGCTTTGTAATAATGTTGATCTATGATTTCCTAAGTTATTATATTAATCTCGTGCATTGAATGATCTTTATTCATGATTAATTCGGTAATTATATCACTTGTGCACCTGGAAATTAATGTTGATCTATTGTTTAATTCGGTAATAGATTAATCACATGCCTTGAAATAAAATAGATGTTTTCCCTTGCACAATGAAAATAAAATAAGGTTGATTATACTCGTACCTTAACTTATGTTGTGATGTTGATTGATTGAGATAGTGATTTTCGACTTTCTTGTGTTAGTAGGATGTAGACACCTCCTTGTTCCTCAAAACAGTCTGCAGCCCTGAGACCTTAAATGGTCAAAATCAATCAGATGAATCCTAGGCTTGAGCGTTGCTTATGTGTCCTGGATGTCCTAACCATGCAGGGTATGTTGGACAGGTAGTCATTTTAATATTTAGTATATGGTTGATCATTGTTTATAAATTGCTTCAAGTTGATTGGGATGTGCTGAGTTGCATGGCTCTTTATGTTTATGTGTCGCTATCATTTATGTTGATGCATTGGTTGTGTCGTTATTGATTAAAATGATGATTATATTGTAATGAATTTACTTATGATGTCATATATTATGTGTTGATATGAATTATGTGTTGACGTTAATTTTCTAATTCTTTAAAAAAAAAATTACCTTTTGTGCTTCTCTTTCCTAGTCGTAACGGAGGGGTCGTTACACGCACACACTCTAGGTATGTCCATGCGCTCTTATAAATAATTTCCTTCTCTATCTCTCTCATCCATCTCTGACATCTACACCCTCTCTCTATATCCCTCTCACTCTCCATATCTACCCCCCTTGTTTGTCTCCCTCTCTCTCCCGCACACTCCTATACATGGTGAGACCTAGACATGACAACACTTAGACATCACAAGGCATGGAAATACCTAGATCTAGACCTTACCTTAACCTTCCTCATACTCTCACACTCNNNCATCTCTCTCTCTCTCTCTCTGCCCCTTTATCCCTCACTACCCTCTCTCTTCCACCTCTCTTTGACCCTTTCTATATCTCCTTGTTGTTAGTCTCAATATCACTCTCTCCGCCCCTATGTTTCTCTCTATTCCCCCTCTTTGTCTCCCTCTATATGTATTATACCTAGGGAGCTAATATGTGGTACCTATGGAGATACCCAATGGTTATTTGGTTATGAATTATTAGTGGAATTCATTCAATACATGAGAATTTGGTTATGTATTATTAGTGGAAGTCATTCAATGTAAAGTGCACTAGGTCCACTATATTAAAGAAGGCCCACTATGGTAGATAGAAATAATAAATGTGAGAATGATCTCTAAAATGTTCCAAGGAGATAGAGAGAACTATATATAGAAGTGTAAGCAATGTAATTAAGAATGGTGAAGAATATTGTTGATGTAAAAGTAGGTATTTCTTGAGGAGTTTTATCCTTCCTGGAGGTTTAATATATGATGTTACCCTACCCCAAGGGTTTTATCTATTTATTATGTTCATTGTTTCCATGAATGGTTTTTTTTTTTCTTGTTATTTTTGAATTATATTTGTAGATCTATTCAGGTACTTAACAATTGGTATCAAATCACTTGGCCAAATAAAGGAAGAGTTTTTTGGCTCATTTTGCATAATTTTTCTAGGATAAAAGAGGGTGTTGCACTTAAGGTTCCTATGTGAAACTTTATGAGAATAATTTGGAAAAATAAATTGCATATTTGAATTTCTCTCTAAAAAAACCCAATTTCAAAAAAACAAAATCAGTTGAAACAAAGTCCAGGAAGTGAAGTTAGATCGTCATTTTAAATTTGACAAATTTTCATTGTGTTTCCGAAAAAAACCAGATGATTTGCATAGTAAAGTTATTTTTAAGCTTTAGTCTTTGTTGAATATTTATTCCAAGAAAGATGTATTTTACTAGAAAAGATGATGGCCCTAGTATTGAAGAATATATACAACATCAAAAGAAATTATGGAAAGAGAAGTGAAATATTTTTTAGGTTGGGATTTCAAAGATGATGCTCTCATATGGTGGAAATCATTTGGCTATTCAGAGATGATTTTATTTTATGAGGAAGGACTTTAAAGATTACTTTTATACAAGTGGTCTCATATAAAGTGTAAGGATAAATAAATCACGAAGGGTTTATTTTGATGTGTAAAATCTATATTATAGGTTCATGGTTGTATTCATAAAGAAAATGTTATGGTTTCTATTAATCCTAGTTTCCAACAAAATTTTATCAATGTTCAGTTGGTTAATAAATTGCATGTTCCTGCAAAGAACATCCAAAGCACACAGGTTGAGGGTAGAAATATTCAATTTTTTAACGATTTGAATCTCACTATGGATAAATATGTTTTTCACTCATATTTCCATGCTATAGATCTGGCTAATGTGGATATTGTTTTAGGATATCCATGGATGGACTTAGTTGGTATAATTAATATTAATGTTCAAAAGAAGTTTCTAAATCTTTGGTACAAGAAAAAGAAAATCACATGGCAGGATGTGTCTATTACTAAGAGAGATGGGCCCATAGATGCCAACAAAGAAGTTGTTGTCAATTTTAAAGTTGAATCAGAGACAGAGTTTAAAGAAGGAGAGGAAGAAAAACCATAGAAAGGACACAATCTAGAAGCTAAGGAGATCCTTGACTCAAAATCACAATGTATTGCATATTTGAAGAAAAAATAACATCTTCCTATAGTTATTTTATATCGTCATCCACATCATATCGAGAAACAAAAATCATCAAGGAAAGGGCATGAGGATCAACACACTTATGCACCAACGGGGAACCAAAAAGGAAATTAATACAAAGGTGCATGGAGGCCTATAAACACTATAGGAAGAGATTAGTCTAGAGAACCAATCCCAAGGAAACATCAACATGATCCAGAGCAATATCAAGGTATCGCAGCAATAGTTGGATATCATTTTCATCTCCCATTAGGATGTATGGATGGTATAATTGGTACCATTTGGCTACACTACTTAGTCATTCATATTGTATGGTTTCTTCTTGTGTTTCGAGGACAAAACATGAGAAGGGGGATGGAACGTAGTATACCTAGGGAGTTAATGTGGGGTACCTAGGTAGGTACCCAATGGGAATATGGTTATGCATTATTAGTCAAAGTCATTCAATAAATGAGAATGCTGTTATGTATTATTAGTGGAATTCATTCAATTTAAGGTGGACTAAGTCCTCTATATTAAATAATGCCCACTATGGTAGCAAGAGATAACAAATGTGAGAGGGCTCTCTAGAATGTTCCCAGGAGATAGACAGAGCTATCTAAATAAGTGTAAGCAATGTAATGAATCATGGTGAAGAATATTGTTGATGTACAAGAAAGTATTTCTTGAGGAATTTTATCCTTCCTGAAGGATTAATATATGGTGTTACCCTACCTCAAGGGCTTTATCTATTTCTTGTGTTGAATGTTTCAATGAATGCTTTGGTTTTTCCTTGTTATTTCTTAGGAATATTTGTATATATATTCAGGTACTTAACAAAGTATCCCCCCTTCCTCTCATTCTCTCTATACCCCCCTCCTATGTCTCCTTCTATGTTTCCCTTCCTCTCACTATCCCTCTCTCTACCCCCCTCTCTTTCTCCCTCTCCTCCCTTTCACACTCTATCTCCACCCCTCCTCTTTTTCTTTCTCTCTCATTCCCCTCTTTCCTCTCTGTATGTATCGCTCATCTTTGTATTTCTCTCTCCCCCTCTCATGCTCTCACACAATGTCTCTCTCCCCCCACTCATCCCTCTCCCCCCCTCTCTAACTACTTCTCCTATATCTCTCCTCTACATCTATCCCTCTCTCTTACATTTACCTCTCTCTCTACCCCCCTCTCCATTTTCCTCTCTCTCTCCCTCTCACACTCTCACACACTCTCTTTACTTCCCTTCTATTCCTTTCTCTCTCTCCCTCCCACACACACTTTCTACCCAACCTATATGTATTTCCCTCTGTCCCTCACATACTCTAACATAGTCACTCTCTACCTCCCCTCTTTTTATACCTCTCTCTCCCTCCCACACTCTCTCTCACACACTTTCTATCCCCCCTATATGTATTTCTCTCTCTCCCTCTCATACTCTCACACACAAATATTTTATCCCCCCTCTCTATATTCCCTCCTCTACCTCCCATGGTTTAACATCCTCACTCTCAACCTCCATCATTTGTATATCTCTCTCTACATCCCCTCTTTGTCCACCTCTCTCTTCCTCCCACACTCTTGCAGACACACTTTCTATTCCTCATTTATTTCTTTATATTTATCTACACTCCCCTTTCCTTTATCATCCCCCTTCCTCTCCCAACTAGTCTCACTCACTCTCCACCCCCTCCTATGTCCCTCTCTCTCTCCCCTTCCCTCCCACTATATCTCCTCTCTCTCTCTCTCATACATCTACCACTCACCATTATCTCTCCCCCCATTCCTCCCACTCTCTCTCTACCCGCTCTCTTTGTCTCCCTCTCCCTCCCTCTCACACATTGAAACACTCCTTATCCATGGCCCCTCTCTTTGTTTCTCTTCCCCCCCTCTCACACTCTCAAATTATCAATCTAACCCCCTCCTCCCTCTATATCTCCCCCTCCCTCCAACTATTTCCCCTCTCTTTCTCTCCTACATCTACAACCTCTTTATCTCTCTCATTTATGTTAGTATCACTCCCATTATATCCCCCTCCCTCTCTCTCCTCTACTCTCCCCCCATTTATCTATTTATATCTCTCTACCCTTCCTTCCCTTTATATCCCCACTTCCTCTCACAATAATTCTCACTCTCTCACCATCCCCTCCTCCCTTCCTTTATCTCCCCCCCTCCCTCCCACTATCTCTCCACTCTCTCTCTCTATGATATATATACACCTCTGCACTATCTCTCCCCCACTTCCTCTCACACTCTCTCTACCTTCTATTTTTGTCTCCCTCTTCCTACCTCTCGCACACTCAAAAACTAATTTTCCACCCCCCTCTCTTTCTCTCTCTCCCCCCCTCTCACAGTCACACATTCTCTCTCTACCCCCCTCCTCCCTCTATCTCTCCCCCTCCCTCCCACTATCTCGCCTCTCTTTCTCTCCTACATCTACCACCTCTTTCTCTCTCTCATTTTTGTTAGTATCAATCTCACTATATCCTCCTCCCTCTCTCTCCTCTACTCTCCCCCCATTTCTCTCTTTATATCTCTCTACCCCCCTTCCCTCTATTTCCCCCATTCATCAGTCTCACTCTCTCTCCACCCTATCCTCCCTCACTCCCTCTCTCCACCTCCATGCCACTATCTCTCTACTCTCTCTCTCTCTCATACATATACCTCTCCCCACTATATCTCCCCCCCCTTCCTCTCACCCTCTCTCTCTCTGTGCTCTCTTTGTCTCCCTCTCCCTCCCTTTCACACACTCAAACACTCCTTGTCAACCCCCCTTATATTTATTTCTCTTCCCAACTCTCACACTCACACATTCTCTCTCTATCCCCCTCCTCTATCACTCTGTCCCCATCCCTCCCACTATCTCTCCTCTATTTATCTCCTACACCTACCAGATATTTCTCTCTCTCATTATTTTTAGTCTCACTCTCACTATATCCCCCTCCCTCTCTCTCCTCTACTCTGCCCCCATTTCTCTCTTTATATCCCTCTAGCTCGCTTCCCTCTATCTCCCCCCTTCCTCTCACAATCACTCTCAATCTCTCTCCACCCGATCCTCCCTCATTCCCTCTCTCTCTCCACCCTCTCCTCCCTCCCTCCCTCTCTCTCTCCCTCCCTCCCACTATCTCTTCGCTTTCTCTCCCATAAATCTACCCCTCCCCACTATATCTACCCCCTTCCTCTCACTCTCTCTCTACCTACTCTCTATGTCTCCCTCTCCCTCCCTGTCACACACTCAAACACTCCTTGTCCAACCCCCCTCTCTTTATTTCTCTTCCTTCCCTATCACACTCACACATTCTCTCCATCCTCCTCCTCCCTCTATCTCTCTCCCTCCTTCCCACTCTCTCTCCTCTCTTTCTCTCCTACATATACCACCTCTTTCTCTCTCTACTTGTTGTTAGTCTCACTCCCACTCTCTCTTTTACTATATTTATCTCTCCATCCCTTCCTCCTTTTCTATTCCCCTAGTTAGTGCATTTGATCTTCTTTATTCATAATCAATGTTTGAATCCATATATATATCCCACCTCTTCAACTCTCTCTCTCTTCCTCTCTCTATCCATCCATCTATTTCTCTCCCTCCTCCCTCCCTCTCTTTCCTTCCCTCCCACCCTTCTCTCTCTCTCTCTCTCCTCCACTCAAAGTCTCCTCCTCCTCTCTTTCTGTCTCTCCCCCCCTTCCTCTTCCCATTTGTCCTTCCCTCCCACTATATATATGTCTCTCTTCCCCTTCCTTATCCCCTATCACACTCAAACAATCCATCTCTAACCCCTTATATCTTTACCTCTTTCATATAACCCTCTCTCTCTCACTCCATATATCACCCTCCCTCTCTCTCCCCCATTCTCCCCACCTTGCCCACTTTTCATCTATCTAACCCCCTTCCTTATTCCCTCCCCCTTCCTCTGATTCTCTCACTCTATATCCCCCCTCTATATCCTTGTCCCTCACTCTCTTTTTGTTTCCCTCTCTCCCTCTCACACTCTCTTTGATCCTCTCTCTGCATACACCCTCCCTACATCACAAGGAAAAAAATGGCCTATACCTAGACATGTCAAGACCTAGAGATAAACCTAGACATAGAAATACATAGACATGGAAAGACCTAGAGCATGACATAGACCTAGTATATGACCATGGCATAGACCATGACATAGACCTAGACCATGACCTAGACCACGACATGGAGCTAGAGCTAGATTTAGACAATGATGTAGATCTTGACGTAGACCATGACCTAGACCACGACATAGAGATAGAGATAGATTTAAACAATGACCTAGATATTGATGTACACCATTAACTAGACCCCCCTACATCCATCGAATCCTAGGCATAACTTATACTGAACGGTTAACCCCCTCTACAATCGATCCCTGTGTGTACTATATGTATACCTTTTGTACAACCCTTGCACCCACTACATCCATCGAATCCTAGGCATAACTTATACTCAACCCTTAACCCCCTCTACAATTGATCCCTGTGTGTACTATATGTATACCTTTTGTACAACCCTTGCACCCACATCTCGGTGATCTAACCATTTCTCTATCCTTGAAAAAAATTCCAATCCTAACCCCTTAGGCCTTAGTTTTCCCCATACCCCTATACATATTTATTCATAAAGATGTTTGGTCTATAATAAATTTTATATTGGTTGCATTAGGAGTGTGCACACACTCCTGTGACTTGATTAAGTTGTAGTTGTTGATTGTTTATGCTCAATAGGAACGTGCACACGTTCCTAGAATGGGTTATTGGTGGGAATATTTTGGTGCCAAGAACACTCCACTACCTCATCTATCTCAAGGCCTTCAAACAATCAATGACATCTTCACACAAAAATTACATGCACATGCAAGTTTTTCTTATTTTAGTCTTCTTGCTTGATTCATAGATAGCTTTGTGTTATTTCCAAACCATTATAGGAAAATTTGGAAGACGAATTTGTCTGAGTGCAATTGGAATTGTTGTTTGTATCTTCTTGTGTCTTCTTGGAATTGGAATAAAAATTTGTCCAAGTGCAATTGGAATTGTTCTTTGTATCTATTTGTGTATTCTTTGAATTGAAAGACAAATTTGTCCAAGTGTAATTGGATCTGTTGTTTGTATCTTCTTGTGTATTTTTGGAATTGGAAGACAATATTTTCCAAGTGAAATTTGAATTGTTGTTTGTCTCTTCTTGTGTCATCTTTGAATTGGAAGACAAATTTATCCAATTTAAATAGGAATTGTTGTTTCTATATTCTAGTGTCTTCTTGTAATTGGAAGACAAATTTGTCTAAGTGCAATAGGGGATGTTGTTTGTATATTATTGTGTCTTCTTGGAATTGGAATACAAATCTGTCCAAGTGCAACTGAAATTGTTGTTTGTATGTTCTTGTAATTGGAAGACACATTTGTCCAAGTGCAATTGGAATTATTGTTTTTATCTTCTTGTGTATTTTTGGAATTGGAAGAAAAATTTGTGTAAGTGCAATTGGATTTTTTGTTTCTATCTTATTGTGTCTTCTTGGAATTGGAAGAAAAATTTGTACAAGTGCAATTGGAATTGGTATCGTAATTGAACTTACTAGTTGTGTCTTGTTTTGTAATACGAAGAAACATTTCTCCACTTGGTTGTGCCTTATTACATACTACAAAGACACATTTGTGGTGGGGTGTTTAGAATCCAATTTTTCTCTTTAAACATGGGCAACTGATATATTTGAGAAAGAAATTCCTCGAGAAAAGAGAAATCGGTCGAAAAGGTAGAAGAAGAAAGAGAAAAGGAAAAGTTATGTATGTCAAATCGTACAATTTAAGAATAGGGAAATCCAATTTCTAGTGGAATAGTTATCGCTATTGTTTCTCCTCCATCACTAGAAGCAAAGCGCAAGAGTTCATTTGAGAGAAATCCATCCAATATCTTATCAATACAACTTGTTGTGGATGGATAGATGATGGAGGATTTTCTTGGATCTGATTATGCAATGGATGAAATTAGAGAAGAAAATGGTGTACAAGAATGTGGTGAAGAAGTTTTTATGGTGCAATATCTTGTTGGATAGTCAAATGTTCTAGAAACTAGTCAATCCCATGTCCACTCTCCTCCCAGAGTTGAGTCGCCAATGATTAAAGGGGAAATAATTGTAACATTTTTAACTCTATAGCAGGGAGGTAAAGAATTATAGAATAACGGTTTTTCGTCCTTACCTAGATTGAGAACTATGTGACGAAGAAATCTTAAACGTATTCAGGTCGATTAAAGTGGTCTAGCATCACTTGAAGATAGGTTACCTAACTATACTCTTCATTAGAACTCTTATAAAATTATTAGAGAATATTTTCAACCAAAATACGATGTTGTTATGTAATCTACCCCAAATTTCACAAATAAAAATACAATTATTGGGGAAATTAAGCATAAAAAAATACATGTGACACAAGAAGGAAATTCAATATATATCTTATTCAAATAATTATACACACAATGATTGTAATCCACTATCATTACCCATCCTAAAAGGGCTACAAGATATTTAAAATCAATCTATCACTTACTATTATACTTCATAGTAGCATTGCTATTAGAATTAAATCATAACATTAATGTGTTAGTGGCTAGGCCTTTCAAGTTCCATGGCCTAGACATAAATAAAGAGACCCACTTATAATAGGTAATAACTATGATTTATAAAACATGTAGGCGATATAATCTCAAGAGCTAAATACTAGTGATCATGGGGTTGAACCAAGGCGTCATAACCCTCTAAGTCCAAGACCTACGCACTATACACACTAGAACTTATGACATTCAATATTAATATACCATGTTAAAAACAAAACTTACGATAAGAAAAAACAAAGTACTCGTGATCCTGTTAACATACCATTGATCCACGTTACACATATTCATGGCCTTTATGGGGTTCGTAAATCCTTAAAGGTGGAAGTTACTAGGATGGTCTAAACCTAGTCTATCATATCTATGGAATTTAAGCTAGGTCAGGTCCATTAATGGTGTGAGGACACCATTACTCTCCATGCATGACATTGTAGGAAATCCCCCCACTATGGGCTTTCCACTTCGGTTAGCTTCACATGGCATGCTGAGGGTGGTGTACTTTTCATTCTTCTCCACTACCGGTGGGCATGAGGTGCCATTACCCCTCGCAGTTATTCCCTTCTCATTTTGTTACTCTGTGGTTTTTTCTCCCTTGACGGTAGTGTTGTTTGGCTTTGTTGTTTTTCTCCCACAACGGTAGTATTGATTGGCATAGAATGGTAGCATTGGGGCATCTAGCCGGTTTCCCACAGGCGTGGTGGCCACTATTTGAAGCTTTCACTCTTTGTGCATGGTAAGCCAACATTCTATGGGTATAATATTCTTCACGCCTGATGATTTCAATGCAAGGTATTATTTAGGTTAAAGGAAAACGTTCTCTGTGCAATGCGATTATCTAAGCCCAACATTTTTCTATATAATTCTTTATCTGCATTCGAATGTTCTCTATACCGTGCATTCTTTATGTCAACATTTTTCCTATGTAAAGTATTATTTTGTTGAAGGGTTCTTTGTAATGACCCTGCTTAAATAGATGTATAGGATTATTAATTATAATTAATTTAATAATCTAACTTTCCTAAAAAGTTAGCTAAACAATAATTATTTCTTAAATAATTTTAACTAATTAATTATTATTTACTATTTGTTCATGTCTATCAAGGATTAATTAATTATTAATTAATAATCATTAATTAATTGAGTAAAGAATTAAAGGGGTTAATAAGTTTAATTTGTTTAAGACTTACGTATTTGGGAAGGGATAGGACATTAAATATAAGGATACGATATTAATACGGGATAAGATAAGATAATAAATACGAAAGGATAAAATAATAAATAATTGGATAAGGGGCATTAACTATGTGTAGGTAAGGAAGTAAATGGGGTGAAAGGGAAGTGAAGGAGGGATATGAGGGGAGGAGGTTTACGAAGGCAGGGATTATCATTCTATGGGGTTTTTGGGGAGGGTTCTCTGGGATTTGCAGAGGAGTTGAGTTCTGTAGTGGGGAAGGATTAGTACAGGGGGCACTGGTTTGCTGGAGGTTTTGGGCACAAGGGACAGGATATCCATATGATATCATGGAGCTAGGAAGTTGTCCTAGTTGGCAGGGTGGAAAAAGGTTTGGGCGGTGTCTGACACAGTTCAACAACGAACAACAAGACAAGCGAAGGGTTAGCATCAGACCAAGGTATGTTAATTTATGTATTTGTTTTATGCAATTTAAGGAATATGATGTGTTATGAGGTTGTCCGTAAGCTATTATGTTTAGCTCAATAAATTTTATATGTTCTGGTGATTAATTTATTTATGCAATTGAAATGATTTATATCAAAAATTTTATTTACAGTCACTACAAATAGTATCAGAGCCCTGGTTCAAAATATGGAACCAAGGGCCTACCTACCTCCCTACCTACTTACCCACCTAACCTGTAAGCCAAGTAACATCGAAACCTTAAGAAAATCCTAAATATGAAAGATGGAGAAATATGTAAGAAATTCCCCATAGTGTCAAGTCTCTCTCCACTTATTCAAGTAACCTTCATGCCTATAAGGGTCTTGACCTCCTGCAAGAAGTAAGAAGTACAAAGACTAAAGAGTATTAGGTTAAAAAAATAAAATCTTAAAAATGAAAGAATATAGAAATGCCCTACTTCTGTTTTATTTTAGCAGAGGTTCTTTAAAATAAAATATAGCATTCTAGGTTTAATAATTTAAGGTGGAATTCTAAGTGYAGTAGGCCTGTTCCAAGCCAAAGCCAAAAGGACTTTTCCAAAGTGGCATTTGTTCAAACAAAGAGTTCAAGTCCTGTACTCACTTTAATATTCACACATTTAACTTAATTCATTGTTAAGCAATGAGGAATAAGTTGGCTGTAACTGTTCAAATTCAGTATTCTTTCCTACAAAGAATTATGCACTAAATTTCGAAATAAAATGACAAATTTAAATTTGAAAACCATAAAAAATTTATAAATCTGACTATAATGCATTGTGGGCCTAAAAGTGCAAGAAAACCTTACAAAAACAACAACAAATGCAAGACGCAAAACCAATTAGAAAGCCATTGACGCTGCAGGAGGTGCCATACACAGGTGTCCAACTCCTCCAAATCTCTTCAAAAGATTTTGCAAGTTTCATGGAGACTGTAATGGCTAATTTTGATCCGAGAGTTGGCCATTTCCAAGCCGCCATTAAATTTTTCAGTAAGGGACTGACCCAGCTGCTACAGGAGGCAAACTGTTCGCAGCACATAAATCAAGGGGCCAAAGAATTTGAAATTATAACTGTTGTTCTGAATTCCCGAGGCCAACTCATAGATTTGTTGCAGGTTTATGACTGTTATGCTGCCGAAGGAAATGTATACGATGGACGAAGGGGGCTTCTTGTCCATCCATTCTTGCACACTAACCGTTGCCTTCCATGGATCTGTGTCGACTCGTGCGTCCTGTGGATTACGTCCGTCGACAAAGGCGGAGGGTATACAAGGGACGATGCTACTAAATGGGACTCCAAATATTGATCTCAGAAATTCTATCGCCTCGGCCTCCAGTTCATAGAAGGTATTCGCAAGAACCCAAGTCACGGAGGAGAACCCACAGGTCTGCGTGTACAACCTGTCCACAATTTTCAAGAAATTTCCACAACACAATGAAGGTTAGCCACGTTTTTCCCCTATCCATTAAACACTGTCGAAATCATAACCTGACACCAAAGTTGAGACCAACGGGTTAACAAAACACAACGCGGTTCAATAAAACCTTACACCAAACACCCAGGTGCCATTGCCATAACACAAAGCCCTGTGCCAAATGCCAAGATGTCGAGGAGGACGAGGATGAGCCCAAGAGGAGGCCTTTGTGCACAACGCATATGAAAATACACAACGAGAAAACAAAACAATGCACAAGCCATCATCCAAGCACCAACGCTCAGAATTGAGCATGGAGCCTGCCGAGAGGGAGAGAGCATAATGGAGAGGCGACAGAGTTCGTGTAAGTTTTTAGGGGAAGAGAGCTTGAGAGAGAGTACATGTAGGGTTAGGCTTAGGTTAGGAGGGTGTTGGAGGAACGAGGGCGGGGCACGTGGGCTTCATGCATGCCCGCCCTTTTTTCTTTCTTTTTTTTTTAAATTGTTGTTTTTAAATTATTCGTTTAAATTTATATATGTTTTATTTTAGTTATTTATTATTAATTTTTTTTATAATTGATCATCGTAAAGTATTTATCTGTATAATTTGTTAATTTGTTAATTTTCTTTATTTTATTTATTATATATATTTTTTGTAGTATGATAACTAAATAAAGTTTAAACATTAGTTTTAAATATGTAAAACTAATATAATTAAACAGAAACAAAAAAAAATAATATATATATATATATATATATAATATTAATAAATAGAGTTATAAAAGGAATTATTTCACTTAATTAAAGGGTTTTGAACCCGTGACCCCCACCAATTGAAGCGCCTTAAAAAGATCACTAACACCAACGCGCCCTCATAAGTCTTTATAAATAAATTATTTTACTTATTTAGATTAATGGTAACACTGTCGAGATAAGAGTAGTATTATTATTAGGAACATACAGTATGAAGATTAATACTAACTGGCTTATTACCTAACCTGTTGATCTGAAGACAGCTAACCGAGTTGAATCATAATTAGTGAATGCACCGGAAATCAAGGTAAAGGATTATTTGGCGCCGTTGATCTTGGTATCCCAAGTATAAACTCTGATTGTCCAAGTGTCAGGTTCACGAGACCATACACACAACTCATTGAGCTAAGCGCCAAGTCCCTCCACTCCATTCCACCAGTCAAAGTCAACGCTAAATCTCAATGCAACATTCCACAACGCCAACACTATGTGATGCAGGAGCATTGCCAACTCATCAAGCAAGCCAACACATCAAGCGGAGATCAACTAGATAAGCCAGCATGAAATTTTGAAATTACTTTGGGATTGTTGTGCAAGTCTTTAATGAAGCCATTTATGAAGGCACACTTTGTATGTTTTAATAGACCTTGAGCGGATAGCTCTCGTCCTTAGGTAGATAGACGACATTTATCTTAGTTAATGTTGGTAGGTAGATTTTAATTGTAGATTTGATAGTTTAGAGTTCGAGAGGGAAAACGGATATAGACACCCTCATTGTATCATTGTAACATGATGATTCAAGCATTCAAGAAGAGAAGAACATGCAAAGAAGTGTATGAAGAACGCCCATGTACAGACATTGAATTAATAGAAAAGATTTGATTCAATTCCATGGTTGTGTTATTCTCTGTGTATTGATGATATTCTGCTCATGAATGTTTATTTCTTTTCATACATTTGTTTTTATATGTTTTGTATGGGATTTCATGGTTGAATTGAAATCTGTGAGAACAAGGAGTTAGTTTAAATTGTTTCTCTATCTTGAACTAGATAATTCATGCAAGGAGTGCAGTTGAATCGTCCGCAAGGAGTGCGTCGACAGAAGGGTTCAGATAGAGGTAACTTTTGTTCTAAGTTCTCAGAAGTGAAAATTGGGCACCGGAGCCGTACAAGGCGTGCGCAGGATGGACGAAGACCCAGAGTTGTGCTTCTGAGCAAGGATATTTGAAGACTACTGCTGCATGAGTACGCAGAGTCGGGTGCCTTCAATACTTAGGCGTTGTTGAATATTTTCCGCAAGGAGTACGTGCAAGAGTTTCTGGAGAGACTCGAAATATTGAGAAAAGCTCCGGAAGGTTTGCAAGGGAGAGTCGCAGGTTTGGGCACAGGGTGACGAGTTCTACTAAGAGCGCCTCGTCATTTTGTCGAGTTCAATTGGAAGGGACGGACGGTCGAAATCCCCTAGAGAGATTTCACGAAAATTCGAGGACCATTAGATCTTGCCAAGGTGCAAGGAGATTACGGTGTGAGAATTCAGAGGTTTGACGCTCAGGAGGAAGTAGATTCGTCGATCTAGATTCAAAGGGACCGTCATATCTACACGTGACATCACATATCGTGGATTCGTGAGGTGAAGTCCCAAGTTGGTGTAACAAATATTGCGATATCGCGAGTAGCGATATCCCGATAGGCTCAGAACCGTCGATCGTGTGGGACGCGTGCCAGAAGATCCCGAGGAGTCAAGGATCAGAGAATCGGGGTTTGCAAGAGCAGAGGAAACTTGCAGCTTGAAGTCGCGAAGCGCGATATCCTGACGGAGGGGTCGTGTGGGCCACAGTTAGAGCTAGTGGAAGATAGGTGGCGTTCTTTATCGGGGATCAGGAAAAGGTAAGTCCCAAATCCTTTGGCATCAGGATTTGCGATCCCGCGAATTCTGAATTTCCGATAGAAGGACAGAAGGTGGAGAAGTCATATCCACACATGTATCGGGGGGATCGGTACATCGGGATTCGGAGTTTGGAATTTCAGATTGTTGACATCGCGAGTAGCGATTTCCCGATAGAGAGAGCTCCGATGAAAGGGGAGAAAGTCAGCGATTGACCCGCATCGGGAATCATGGAATCGTAAGGCAAAAGGCGTGTGACTACAGAATTCGCGATATCGCGAATTCCAATTTACCGATTTTTACTGGGAGATCATAAAGAAAATCCCTGTGGTTGACAAATTCCCAGAAGAGGTTTTGAAGAGCACTCTAGCTCTTCGGGCCTAAGGAAAAGAAGGTCCTGGTGGAAGCAGGTGTGCCGATGGGTGTTTGATTCAGAGTGGTATCAGAGCGGGAATATATTTTCTTTCTGTAGCAGAGAAGGAGAAAAATTTGTCATTCCTCCAAGAAGAGAGAGACAATCACATGATCCAGAGGACAGGGAAGTACGAAGAAGAGGTAGGCCGGCAGGAAATCCATAAATGGAGAGATAGATGTGTGATCTCCAAGCGAGACTAGAAGACATGGAGACAACACAAAGACGCGGAGTCGGTGCTGGAGATTTCAGTGATTCTGAAGTTGAAGAGGAAGATGGACATGAAGAAGAGGTCACAACAAAGGATGCATCAACCGAACGGTTGATAAAAGCCATTTCTAGAATGGGTGAGAAAGCCAAGATGGACATTCCAGTCTACGAAGGAAATCTGGATGCAGAGGAGCTGCTAGATTGGATTAGGGCTCTTGACACCTACTTTGATTCTGAGGATATCGAAGAGGATAAGAAGGTCAAGCATGTTGTCACGCATTTGAAGGGACATGCAACATTATGGTGGGACGAGCTACAAGAAGACAGATGCTGCAAAGGCAAGAAGAAGATCAAAAATTGGGATCGAATGATTGCGAAGATGAAAGCGAAGTTCATCCTAAGGGATTATCAAATTACTTTGTTCAGGAGAATGCAGAACCTAAGACAGAAACTGATGACAGTGAAAGAATACACTGAGGAATTCTACAATCTGAACATCAGAGAAGGTCATCCAGAGAGCGATGATGAGAAGGTTTCCAGATATCTGAATGGTCTGAGATACGACATTCAGGATGAATTGAGTATGGTTACCATCAGGACAGTGGAGGATGCTTATTAGATGGCTTTGAAAGCAGAGGAGAAGCTGAGTCGTAAGCAAGGTCAATGAGGGCGAGGCAGAAGTCATCCCAGAGGCAAGACAGTTGCCTAGGAGAAATTCCAGAAACCCAAGGAGGAATGGAAGAAACCTCAGGGTAAAATAGAAAGAGGTGGTACCTCATAGAAAGGACCATACATTGAACAGAGAGAGAAGCATAATGAGTAGAAGGGAGATTATGATGACGCAAATACTTTTCCTCATACCAGAGGTAGAGGAAGAGGCCGAGGTGGAGTTATCACATGTTTCACATGTGGGAAGAATGGGCACAAGTCATTTGAGTGTCCAGAGAAGAAGAAGTAACCAGGAGAAGCTCACATCACAGAAGCGCAGAGGCGGGATGCTGAGACCGAAGATGCAGAAGGCGGAAGATCGCTTGGGATGCATAAAGTCTTTTTGACACCTGAGAAGGAGGTAGAAAGTTCATCTCAAAGGACCAGACTATTCAGGACATATTGCAAGACCAAGGATTGGGTGTGCATGGTTATCGTGGACAGCGGTAGCACCGACAATCTTGTTTCAACCGAGATGGTGGAAAAACTAGAGTTGGAGACAACTGATCACCTGAGTCCATACAAAGTTTCATGGCTACAAAAGGGACATCAAGTGAGTGTCACTAAACAGTTTTTAGTTGAATTCAAGATAGGTGGATATAATGATAAAGTACTATGTGATGTCATTCCCATGGATGTATGTCATTTATTGTTGGGTAGACCATGGCAATATGACAGAAATGTAGTTCATGATGGAAGAATGAACACATATAATTTAGAGAAGGATGGAAGGACACATAGGTTGCTTCCGATAAAGGATAAGGAAGTGAAGTCGGAATTAAGAAACACAATACTTCTCATGAGTGGGAAGGAGCTTCTTACAGAGATGGAGAAGAAAGAAGATCCACAATTCTTTGTGGTCAGAAAATCGAGGATTGTTCTGACTAACACAAGGGTGGATGACTTGCCAGAGGAGATTCAGGAACTGCTGGAAGAGTTCGCTAACATCATAGTGGATGAATAACCTCATTCGTTGCCACCGATGAGAAGTGTGAGTCACCATATAGACCTCATAACAGGAGCTAGTTTTCCAAATAAAGTTGCGTATAGGTTGACGCCGCGAGAAAATGAGGAGGTCAAAAGGCAGGTGCAAGACTTGCTGGATAAAGGATTGGTCAGGGAAAGTTTAAGCCCATGTGTTGTTCCGACAGTACTTAGTCCGAAGAAGGATGGAGGCTGGAGAATGTGCACTGATTCCAGAGCGATTAATAAGATAACCATCAAGTATAGGTTTCCATTGCCGAGGATGGATGATCTGATGGATTGCCTGAGTGGTGCAAGGTATTTTCCAAAGATTGATTTGAAGAGAGGATATCATTACATTCACATGAGGGAAGGAGATGAATGGAAAACATCATTCAAAACCAACAAAGGGTTGTATGAATGGCTAGTGATGTCGTTTGGCTTGACAAATGCACCAAGTACATTTATGAGACTGATGAATGAAGTCCTGAGGGAATTCATTGGGAAATTTGTCGTCGTATATCTGGATGATATACTGATCTTCAGTAAGACAAAGGATGAACATTTGAAGCATTTGGCCATTGTGATGAGGAAGCTACATCAGGAGAAGTTGTTGATCAACATGAAGAAGTGCTCATTCATGAAGACAAAGCTCATTTATTTGGGTTTGGTTATTTCGGCGAATGAATTAAAAATGGATCCAAGTAAAGTGGAGGTAATTAAAAAATGGCCATCACTGAGAAATGTTTTTGAGGTGAGAAGTTTTCATGGAATGACAAGTTTCTACAGGAAATTCGTCATAAATTTCAGTGGAATTAACGCAACAATGATGGACACAGTGAAAAAGAGACATAAGTCTTTTCATTGGAAAGATGAGGCTGAGAAAGATCACAGAGAAACCCGTGTTGGTGTTTCCATATTTTTAGAAGACATTTCAGGTGAAATGTGATGCAAGTGGTTTTTCCATAGGAGTGGTCTTCAGTCAGGAAGATAGACCAGTGGCATATTTCAGCGAGAAGCTGGATGAAGAAAAATTTAAATACTCCACGTATGATAAATAATTCTATGCTATCATACAGGCCTTGAAGAAGTGGAGGCATTACTTGATCCCGAAAGAGTTTGTGTTGTACAGTGATAATCATGCATTGCAATTTGTGATTCAATAAGAGAAGTTGAATCAGAAACATTCAAAATGGGTAGAGTATATGCAGAATTTCACATTTGTGATTAAGCATATTTTGGGTACTGCTAACAAAGTGGCTGATGCTTTGAGAAGGAAGTGTTTGTTGCTGCAGGAGTTCTGAGTAAAAACATTAGGTTTTGAAAATCTTAGGGACATGTATGCAGGTGATGCAGATTTTGCAGAAGCATATGAAGCAGCTGAGAATCTAGTTCTCAGAGATCGGAGTCCATGGATAGATTATATGATCCAGGAAGGATTGTTGTTCAGAGGCAATCAACTGTGTATTCCAAATTTCTCCATGAGGGAGAACCTGTTGAAAGAGAAGCACAGTGGTGGATTGGTAGGGAATTTTGGCCAAGACAAAACATTTGCGAAGATGAGCAAATCATATTTTTGGCTGGGGATGCGCTCAGAGGTCAAGAGGTTTGTTGACAGATGTTTTATTTGTCAGCATTCCAAGGGGAGAAAGTAGAATATATGTTTTTATCAGCCATTTCCCATACCAGAGAGACCATGAGAAGCGATAAGCATGGATTTTGTATTGGGTTTGCCAAGGAAACAAAGAGGTGTAGATTCGATCTTTGTGGTGGTGGACAGGTTTTTGAAGATGGCACATTTCATTCCATGCCAGAAGACCAGCGATGCGACTCACATCGCAAATTTGTTTTTCAAAGAGGTCATTCGACTACATGGATTGCCGAAAAGCATAGTTTCGGACATAGACACTAAATTCATAGGGAATTTTTGGAGGACGCTATGGAAGAAGCTAGGAACTAACTTAATGTTTATTTCTTCTTATCATCCTCAGATGGATGGGAAAACAGAGGTGGTAAATAGAAGTCTTGGCGACTTACTCAGAAGCCTAGTGACAGAGCACCACAAAAGCTGGGACAATGTGTTGCCACAGGCAGAGTTTGCATACAACGACTCAGTAAACAGGAGCACAGGAAAAAGTCCATTTCAGATTGTGTATGGGACACAACCAAGAGGAGTTTCTGAATTGCGAGATTCGGGACAAACTGCTACTAGCAGTGCTAGTGCAGAAGAGTTTGTTGAGGCAATGAAGGAACTTCATGACCAACTGAAGCAGCGATTGCAAGATTCAAATCAGGAATATAAGCGCAGAGAAGATCAACATCGGAGACAACTTTAGTTTGAAGTTTTCGATCTGGTTCTGGCAGACTTGATGAAAGAAAGGTTCCCAAGGGGAACATACAACAAGATGAAAATGAAGAAAATTGGACCTTGCAGAGTCCTGAAGAAATTCAGAGAGAATGTGTATGAGATTGAATTGTCGGATGACATCGGGATATCTCTGACATTCAATGTCTTAGACTTATATCCATATAAGGCTGAGGAAGTAGGAGATGTAGATGATGAACAACCAGAAGTCCAGTGGCGGAAGCAGATGCCGATTGCAGAGAAGTCGCAGATGGAGCGTATACTTGACAAGAGAGTCAGCAAAAAGACCAGACAGAAGCAATACTTCGAGTATCTGGTGAAATGGAAGAATCATCCAGTGGAAGATGCCAGCTGGGAGACAGAAGCAGTGATTCAAAGCCATGGACAGACCATGCAGGAGCTCATGGATAGGAGCCCCTGAAATTTTTTCAAGCCAGGGAGTATGATGCAGGAGCATCGCCAACTCATCAAGCGAGCCAACACATCAAGCGGAGATCAGGTGGATAAGCCAACATGAAATTTTGAAATTACTTTGGGATTGTTGTGCAAGTCTTTAATGAAGACATTTATGAAGGCGCACTTTGTATGTTGTAATGGACCTTGAGCGGATAGCTCTCGTCCTTAGGTAGATAGACAGAATTTATCTTAGTTAATGTTGGTAGGTAGATTTTAATTGTAGATTTGATAGTTTAGAGTTCGAGAGGGAAAAATGATATAGACACCCTCATTGTATCATTGTAACATGATGATTCAAACATTCAAGAAGATAAGATCATGTAGAGAAGTGTATGAAGAACGCCCATGTACAGACATTCAATTAATAGAAAAGCTTTGATTCAATGCCATGGTTGTGTTATTCTCTATGTATTGATGATATTCTGCTCATGAATGTTTATTTCTTGTCATACATTTTATTTTATATGTTGTGTATGGGATTTCATGGTTGAATTGAAATCTACGAGAACAAGGAGTTAGTTTCAATTGTTTCTCTATCTTGAACCAGAGAATTCCTGCAAGGAGTGCAGTTGAATCATCCGCAAGGAGTGCATCGACAGAAGGGTTCATATAGAGGTAACTTTTGTTCTAAGTTCTCAGAAGTGCAAATTGGGCACCGGAGCCGTGTAAGGCATGCACAGGTTGGACGAAGACCCAGAGTTGCGATTCTGAGCAAGGATATTTGAAGACTGCTACTGCATGAGTATGCAGAGTCGGGTGCCTTCAATACTTAGGCGTTGTTGAAGATTTTCCGCAAGGAGTGCGTGTAAGAGTTTATGGAGAGACTCAAAATATTGAGAAAAGCTCAGGAAGGTTTGCAGGGGAGATTCATAGGTTTGGGCACAGGGTGATGAGTTCTGCGGAAGAGAACCTCGTCATTTCATAGAGTTCAATTGGAAGGGACGGATGGTCGAAATCCCCTGGAGAGATTTCACGAAAATACGAGGACCGTTAGATCTTACCAAGGTGCAAGGAGATTACAGCACGAGCATTCAGAGGTTCAAAGCTCAAGAGAAAGTAGAGTCATCGATCTGGAGTCAAAGGGACCGTCATATCTACACGTGACATCACATATCGTGGATTCGCGAGGTGAAGTCCCAAGTTGGTGTAACAAATATTGGGATATTGCGAGTAGCGATATCCTGATAGGCTCAGAACCATCGATCATGTGGGACACGTGTCAGAATATCTCGAGGAGTCAGGGATTGGAGAATCGGGGTTTGCAAGAGCAGAGGAAACTTGCAGCTTGAAGTCGCAAAGCGCGATATCCCGACGGAGGGGTCGTGTGGGCCACAGTTAGAGCTAGTGGAAGACAGGTGGCATCCTTTATCGGGGATTGGGAAAAGCTAAGTCCCAAATCCTTTGGCATCAGGATTCGCGATCCCGCGAATTATGAATTTATGATAGAAGGATAGAAGGTGGAGAAGTCAGATCCACACGTGTATCAGGGGGATCGATACATCGGGACTCGGAGTTTGGAATTTCAGATTGTTGACATCGCGAGTAGTGATTTCCCGATAGAGAGAGCTCTGATGAAAGGGGAGAAAGTTAGCGATTGACCTGCATTGAGAATCGGGGAATCGTAAGGAAAAAGGCGTGTGACTACAGAATTCGCGATATCGCGAATTTCGATTTCCTGATTTTGACTGGGAGATCATAAAGAAAATCCCTGTGGGTGAAAATGTCCCAGAAGGGGTTTTGAAGAGCACTCTATCTCTTCGAGCCTAAGGAAGAGAAGGTCCTGGTGGAAGCAGGCGTGCCGGTGGGCGTTTGATTCACTACGCGCCAGGGAAAATCTCACGAGTCAGGCACTGGAGGATATTTAGTTGTAAGCGAAAAGTTAAAAACGACTTAGACTAGGACAGGTGGGGAGGAGGCATCATATGCACTAGGAGGGTAAGCATAGGAATTGGCGAGTATGGCACAAGGCTAGTGTAGCTATAGGGCAAGGGAACCAATAGTTTTTTTTTTTTTTTTTTCATAGGGGAGAAGAAATCAAGTTTAGACGCTTAATCCTAATCCTAACCTAGCCAATCCCTTAAAGGAGTAATGTCTGTTTACAGACAAGTAAAGAAAACTTACGCCTAACCCTGTTTCTAGTTTAAGTAACACCAATTTGAAACGTCCTGGAACTCACCCTGACAACTTTGGTTGATGCAGGTTAAAGTATACAGGATGGTGAGGACTCGAGGGAGTCGAGGCAGGAGAGCATCGTCGCAAGCACCACGAACACCACCAGCGCCACCACCACCATTGCCCGAACTAGCTCTCATACTGTGCTCGTTGGAAGCCATTAATGAGACTTTAAAAGGGCGACAACCGGTAGGGACTGAAGTGGAACCCCCACTATCTGGAATGGGTAATCCAGAAGAGTCAAGGGATTCAGGGGGAGGACCTCCACCTGAAGACATCATGTGAGAATTGCAGAAGATCAAACTTCCACAGTTTGTCAGGGGTTACGCCAGTGAACGCACGGAAGCATGGTTGGAAGGCATGACAAGGTGTTTTTCCTTAAGGGACTATGCGTCCAACTCAAAGGCAAAGATCGCAATTTTTCAGTTAAGAGACAACACCTTGAACTAGTGGGGCAACCTGGAAAGAAAATTGCACCTTACCCCAGACACAGTATCTTGGGAACTTTTCGAGGAGAGGTTCCGAAGGAAATATCTACCAGCATACTACGAGGAACAATAGGTAGGGGCATTTCATGCCTTAGTATAGGGAAACAAAACTGTAGAAGAATATGAGATCAGATTTATTGAACTGGTCAAGTATGTTTCATATATGGATAATGACCAACGACAGGCAGAGCGCTTCGTCTATGGATTGAACCCTAAGATAAGAGCTATGGTGTGGATGTGGAAACCGTCTTCTGTAGCGGAAGCGGTGGAAAATGTGCGTTATGCGGAAGAACACATGAACTTAACAGGGGGTACAAGACTGACATTTCTACATCGTCCTAGATTTGTAGGGAAGTCCCTGAGGACATTTCCTAGGGGAGGGGGCTCAAGGCCACCACCATATGGTAACAGAGTCGCTCCAAGGACAGTAGCCACAGGGATTTCAATGGCAACGAGTGCAGTATCTCATTCATCGCCAACGACGGAGACAGGTCTACGACCATCTCAGGGAACAACGAGTAGGGGAAGGGGTTCCAGGGGAAGGAACTCATTTCAGAGATAGTCACATAATAGTGCACAGGTTCAATCTTGTGTTACCTGTTGGGGGTGCGAAGGACCCCATTACCAGTGTGACTACCCAAAGTTACAATCAGGTTTCGTGCCTAGAGAAGGAAAGGCACCGATGGGGAGAGAAAATAGTAGCCACCAGATTTACGCATCGGTTAATAATCGCCAGGATGAACATCAATCCACGGTGGTGGAGTCATCAGGTACGCTAAATCATATCAATGTCAAGATTTTTTTTTATTCTGGTGCAACAGATAGTTTCATTTCACCATCTGCATTAGAAAAGAGTGGGTTGGAACCCTACGAGCATGATGACTTTAAACAAGTCGATATGGCTTCGGGGGAAAAACAAGAGGTAGGACCTAGTGTTGATAATTGTATAGTAGACCTGGGAGTGTGTACTACCAGGTTGAAGGTATACATCACTACTCTTGGGGCGTATGACCTAATCATTGGAATGGATTGGTTAGTAGCTCACCGATCTTTGGTAGATTGTTTCACAAAGAGGGTGCTTTGTGTTGACGATGAAGGAAGACTAGTAGAGATCCGGGGTGTACAGAGAAAAGTGTCATTACACTTTATATCAACTATGAATGATAAGCGATGCTTGAGGCAAGGGTGTTGATTGTATGTAGTGGAAGAAGTGAATGAAAGGAAGGGACCCTCATTGGATCAGTACCCGGTATTGTCAGAATTTCAGGATGTTTTTCCAAACGAGTTACCAAGGTTACCTCCTGAGAGGGAGATTGATTTTACTATTGAGCTAAAACCTGGTGCAGAACCGATCTCCAAGACTCCGTATCAGATGACAGCACCAGAACTTTGTGAATTGCAAATTCAGTTGAAAGAGTTACTGGACTTAGGGCTAATAAGGCCCAGTGTTTCACCCTGGGGTGCGCCGGTAATTTTTGTCAAGAAGAAGGACAGATTTTTACGATTGTGTATAGACTATAGGGACTTGAACTGTGCTACAGTGAAATATAGGCACCCAATGCTGCGAATAGATGACCTTTTCGATCAGATGAAAGGAGAACTGGTATTCTCAAAGATCGATTTGCGATAAGGGTATCATCAGTTAAGGATTAAGGAAGGTGATATCCCAAAGACTGCCTTCCGAACTCTGTTTGGACAATACGATTTTGTTGTAGTACCTTTTGGATTGACCAATGCACTAGCAGTGTTCATGAGCCTCATGAACAGCATATTCCGGAAGTACTTAGACCATTTTGTACATGTCTTTCTGGATGACATCCTCATCTATTCCAAGAATGAAAGAGAACATGAGGAACACTTGTGAATAGTGTTGTCCTACCTTAGAGAGAACAAATTGTATGGGAAGTTGTCGAATTGTTCCTTCTTCTAGAAAGAGATCCACTATTTAGGTCATATCATTTCCGGTGAAGGAATCTCTGCCGACCCAGAAAAGGTAAAGGCCATTATGGAGTGGCTAATGGCGAAAAATTCCCATGAGGTGAGGAGCTTCATGGGGCTAGTAGGTTATTACCAGAGATTTTTGGAAGGGTTATCAAAAATAGTGAAACCCATCACCACCTTGCAGCGCAAGGCGGTCAGGTATGAATGGACAGTAGAGTGTGATAGTGCATTCATTGAGCTTAAGAGGTTACTAACTAGTGCGCCAATTCTATGAGTGTCGGATATGGAAAAGGACTTCACCGTCTGCACGGATGCCTCAAAGCAAGGGCTGGGGGCCATGCTAATGCAATATGGAGGAGTGATAGCCTATGCATCAAGGAAGTTGAAGAAGCACAAAGAGTTATACGTGACTCATGATTTAGAGTTGGCAGCTGTAATGCTAGCTCTGAAAATTTGGAGGCACTATGTTGTGGGGTGAAACTTTGAGCTCAAAATGGACCATCAAAGTTTAAAACATCTCTTCGCTCAAAGAGATTTGAATGCCAGGCAAAGGTGATGGAGTGAGTTTATGAGTCAGTACGATTTTGGTATTTCGTACATCAAGGGAACAGAAAATGTGGTCGCAGATGCCTTGAGTAGGAGACCACGTATCTTCTCCTTGGTAACCTTAAAGGTCAATCTGAGGGAACATGTGTTGACACAACTCCAACGAGATAGTTGGTATTTAAAGGTTACTTCAAACCTCTAGAGTGGGAGGTAGTTAGATCCAAAGTATGAAGGATATATTCTGGAAATAGATAGACTGTTAAGATATCGAGGAAGGATGTACATCCCTGAGAATGGGTATATTCGAAGCATCATACTTAAGGAAGCCCATAGAGAACTTTATTGTGTGCATCTAGGTGTGAAGAAGATGTATGCAGATATGAGCAAGCTCTTCTTCTGGGTAGGCATGAAGCACGAGGTAGTCCATTTCATCGCCAAATGCATAGAGTGTCAACAAGTGAAAGCCGACCACCATCACCCAACAAGCCTCCTACAACCACATGATGTTCCTATGTCCAAATGGGAAGTCATATCTATAGATTTTGCTATGGGGTTATCGATCACATCCCATAGACACAATGACATTATTTTGATAGTGGATAAGTTAACCAAGAGTGCTCATTTTATTCCGATTAGAGACACTTACAATGTCACTGATGTGGCATGTGTGTTTGTAAGAGAGGTTATCCGTTTGCATGGAATACCTAAGAATATTATTTCAGATAGGGACTCCAGATTCACTTCTAGGTTTTGGACAAGTTTACAGTCAGCGTTGGGGACTCAATTGAACTTAAGCACAACTTGTCATCCTGAAACAAATGGGCAAACTGAGAGAGTAAATCAAGTCATGGAAGACATTCTTAGGATGTATGTAATGGATAATCAAACCCAGTGGGAGAAGTACCTACCTTTGGTAGAGTTTGCCTACAATAACAGTTATCATATCTCTATCGGAATGCAACCCTACAAAGCTTTGTATGGGAGGCCATGCAGAACGCCATTGAGTTGGGATAGACTAGAATACCGAGTAACAGTTGGGCCATAATTGATTCAGGAGATGGAAGAACAAGTGATTCAGATTAGGCAGAGACTAAAGAAAGCACAGGATAGGCAGAAAAGCTATGCGGATGCACACAGGACCGATCAAAGTTATGAAGTGGGAGACCAGGTTTTCATTCATATCAGGCCTAATAAGAGTACCATATGGTTCAGGAAGGGGACAAAGTTGTCACCTCAACTTATAGGACCATTCAGGATCCAAGAAAAAATTGGACCCGTTGCATATCGTCTCGTACTACCACCCCACTTGCATAAAACTCATAATGTATTTCATGTATCTGTTTTACGTCATTATGTTGTTGATGAATCACATAAACTAAATTGGAAGGAATTGTAGGTATCGGACGTGGGAACCCTCATGGTAGAACCGTTACGCATATTGGACCGTAGAGTCCGACAGCTCAGGACCCGTCTAGTAGACCAAGTTAAGGTCCAGTGGGACAAGTATAGTCCAGGATCTACTACTTGGGAAGACGTCGAGACACTACGGCGAGACTATCCCTCACTTTTTTGACCACCTTGAGAACATGTTTCTCGAAGGTTGGGTGTATGTAACACCAGCTTTTGACTTAGATAGCCAGGATTACCTGAGGCCTATATACTTTATTTTCTAGTCACAATGAAACTATTAAGTCATACACCTAAACTTTAAATGTATGAACTTTTATGAATGATTAAATGTTATTGATGATGATATATGTAATGCGATCTATTATGTGAATGTAAATTTAACGAATGTTCAAATGTTATTGATGATGATGTAC
>ML801233.1:50778-84232 GCA_009831015.1 Picea engelmannii | reverse complement strand
TTAGCTCTTGATTCGATATAATTATGGAGATACACTCTGTGGAATATAGGGTTTGTGACCAGTCCTGAAACTAGTCAATAAATAGGTGTTATGGGTAAAACAGTCATAACATTTTTATACAGAATCCAAATGCAGTGGGACCACTTCCATTGGAAAGAGTACGGACTTTAGTTTCTTTTGTGCGAGTTTCAGAATCAGATGTTAAATATTGAGCGCGGGGCAAGCTGTACAAGTTGTGTCTTCTGAACAGACCCGAATTGAATAAAGTCTACCATTCTTTCTATAACCTCTTTTTGGGAAGGATTCAAGGAGTGAAAATTGGAGGAGTTTCAAGGAATACATTGAGTAACATTATCTATAGGATCAGATTACTCTAAGAATTGAATAATTGTAGAAATTGAAGAAGTCTCAGAAAGCATTATCAGGTTCTATGTGATGATTGGTTGATGGTGATGATTTAATGTAAAGTTTTATTATCTCTCATATATTCTTGGGTGGAAGGAAGGGGAAAGGATAGAGAGTTCAAATCTCTCTTGATATTGGAGGATTGTATATTCCTCTTGGAGGTTTATCCCTCCCTTTGCATTTGGAAGCTGTAGCTACCTTTGGAAGTCATTACTTCCCTTGAAAAAAAAAGACTATTGATTATTTCTCATATATTGTGCATGGTGTATTGTGGTGTATTGGTGTAACTCTTATAATATTGTTCATTGCTCATTGGATAAAATTGAATGGTTTAAGTATAAGTTGAAAAAGGTTTTTAAATTGTACTTGATACTGATTCACCCCCCTCTTAGTATCAACATCTTTTCCTTTGTACCATAAGATACCTTAACTTCGAGATGAAGTTTCCTGAAGGGTGGGTGTATGTAACAACCCTGCTTAAATAGATGTATAGGATTATTAATTATAATTAATTTAATAATCTAACTGTCCTAAAAAGTTAGCTAAACAATAATTATTTCTTAAATAATATTAACTAATTAATTATTATTTATTATTTGTTCATGTTTGTCAAGGATTAATTAATCATTAATTAATAATCATTAATTCATTGAGTAAAGAATTAAAGGGTTTAATAAGTTTAATTTGTTAAAGACTTACGTATTCGGGAAGGGATAGGACATGAAATATAAGGATAAGATATTAATAAGGGATAAGATAAGATAATAAATATGAAAGGATAAAATAATAAATAATTGGATAAGGGGCATTAACTATGTGTAGGTAAGGAAGTAAATGGGGTGAAAGGGAGGTGAAGGAGGGATATGAGGGGAGGAGGTTTACGAAGGCAGGGATTATCATTCTACGGGGGTTTTGGGGAGGGTTCTCTGGGATTTGCACAGGAGTTGAGTTCTGTATTCGGGAAGTATTAGTATAGGGGGCACTAGTTTGCTGGAGGTTTTGGGCACGGGGTCCAGGATATCCATATGATATCCTGGAGCTAGGAAGTTGTCCTAGTTGGCAGGGTGGAACAAGGTTTGGGTTGTGCTTGACACAGTTCAACAACGAACAATAAGACAAGTGGAGGGTTAGCATCAGACCAAGGTATGTTAATTTATGTATTTGTTTTATGCAATTTAAGGAATATGATGTGTTATAAGGTTATCTGTAAGCTATTATGTTTAACTCAATAAATTTTATATGTTCTGGTGATTAATTTATTTGTGCAATTGAAATGATTTATATCAACAATTTTATTTACAGTCACTAGATTCTTTGTACAGTACGTTATTTATGCCAAAGTTTTCCTATACAAAGTATTACTATGTTGAAGGGTTCTCTATACAATGCATTCTTTATGCCAACATTTTCCTATACAAATTATTACTTTCTTGAAGTGTTATCTGTAGGATACCCAAATCCGATGAGTTTTTCTCCTTCTTTTTGTATGATGAGTGATGCTCCTATTGTCTGTACACAAATATCTCCTTGATTTTCATTGTCGCATACTACATGCTTTCCTTTGTGGTGAGAGTTGAGTTCATATGATAATTTTCCCTTATACATTTCACTCCAGTGCTCCTCTATATTGGAGGCCTTCTTTTTGGAGTAAGTATTATCATACGGTTCGAGGGTTTTCTATGTTTCATTTCTACAAGCTACCGGTCTCCAAATCCCATAACCCTTTGGGATCCTTTCCTTGTTTACCCATCGTCAAAAAACCTATTCAAAGGTTAAACCCTCTGTGAATAATTTTGTTTCAGTTTCAATTATATGTAGAGGACATAACACCCACGGTCCTTGTGTTGGAGGATTATTGTGTAAGGAAAAAATTTCGCCAGTTTTGAGACCTATCGAATAGAATCTGGGTGAATTGGTGGCCGAAAATCCCTTTACTTGCATTCTTATGTTTGGCTAAAGTCTTCGATTAATTTTCACTCTGTATGAAAAGGAACTTTGTATTTTATGGTGCAAGAAACCCTTGTTCTTTGAATTTTTAATAATGACGTTCCTCGTATATATTCACCATTATATAATACCTTTGTCGAGAAAATTACTGTGCTATGTCACTGCTAGAACACCTATGTCTATTCGACAAGGCCCTATGTTGTTTTCTATTGTTCAAATCCACCCAGGTGAAACACGATTTTGTGATTCATCTCATAATAGGACTGATAGTTTCATACGTCTTCTTGGTCTATCAAATATTGAAATACGATACTTGCATTCATTTCTATATCCTCGTTAAAGTCGAGGCCAAAAATTCACAGGGATTTCTTGTAATACACTTTGCATTACTTAAATTTAGATTTTAATCAAAATCGAATGTTGGTTCTAAATTATTGTTAATTTCATACATGGCGTAAGCATCGTTCTTATAAAAAAAAACTCATTTGTTTATTAAGAAAGTAAATCTTTGTTTATGTTACTAAACACAATATTCTTTTGACTCTTCGTATGGTGTTTTCTTTTGAAAACATTTCTTTCAAGTAATATTGATGGAATTGTTATATCCCTTCTCATGTATATAGTATGTATTATATATGCTCTCTGTAATTTTATAAATTTATAGGGTATAGGTTACAGTATTGAATTTAGAGTTTTGTTTATGATTATTACTTTCACAATTAAAATAATTTCTCATATGTGTCAACTGATGATGGGTCCCTTTGTCTTGTGAGGGAAACCATTAGATGAAACAATCACCCACTTCACTTCCTGGTTCTATGATTGATGTCTTTTCAAGGCATTGAGGGTTCTTTGATATGACATCAAAATCCAAGTTAAGTATATCTTGATTATTCTATTTGTTTCATCTTTTAATAATTTTTCACATTAGTAATTTACTAATTATTTTGTATGTCTCTATTAAAGGTTGGAAGAATAGCCAATGCACTTGGATAAGTGCGCGACCTTTCCACAAAAGGTATTCACGTTCCATATTCTTCCACCAGTCCTTGCGTGCACTAATGAACAATTTTATGTAGTTCTTTAAATTTTTGTTTAGGCTAGCTATGGAGTTATGGTGTTTGAGGAACTCAAATTGTAACATTTTTATCTTCTATCTATTGAGGGTAATAATCATGTATATATATATTTTTTTCAAGTGACTTGTGCTCTATTGTATCAGATGTCTTATTTTATAAATTGAAAAATCATTTATTGGGACTGTTATTCTTTTACTCAACATAATATCAAAAATATAATCCATATTTTTTACACTTATCTATATATATATATATAAACTTTTAATAATGTACTATTACAGATATTATTACACAGTGGAAACCCATACCAACTAATATCGCTATACAATTCACTTCAACAAATTTTTCCTCTAAGTATAATAATATAAGATATGGCATTAACTATATAAAATCAATAATAATACATCAATAACATAACATCAACAATTTGAACACATATCTGAGATACATATCTGAAAAATCTTATGCCGAGAAAACAAATGGAACTGCCACATTCCACCCAACCGTAGAAACAAAACAACCATGATCAGTTGTCCTAATCACCCCCTAGCCTGACCATGAGTCCATAAGGGTGAACTAAATTATCCTCCTTAGTTATTTTAACCATCAACATATCATAAAATTATTTTCCTCACACCATATGTTCTCATAACAAAAAAAAGTTCTCAATGGAAACATACTAAGCATCGTCATGCCTCCCACATATGTTGTATAAATCGTGTGCCTAGGTATTTCCATTTCTTTCCCTCCTTGGGAAATTCTCATCTTTACACATCCATGATTTTTAGGGGCTGCTAGTGGTCAAATTCAACTTCTTCCACTTGTAAAAATCAGATCTGAGTTAACTCAAACCTGTTCCCCACTCATGGAGTCATGGTCAACTATTTTTAACTTGGTTGTTCCATTTGTCTTCCAACATTTAATTTATTTAAAAGTTTGTCTCATACATGTGTACAACAAAAGAGTACAGTTGGTCAAGTCAAATCTTTTCCCAAAAATAAAAAAATAATAATTACATAATCTGAATTCTAATTTCAAATTTTACATAAATGGAAATTTATTCCTAAACTCGAATTTTCCATAAATGGAAATTTATTTCTAAATTCAACTTGGAATTTCATTTTCTAATAACTTGAGGATGTTACATGTTAAATGTCGGTTATATTTATCTTTGTTAAAATCTAAAAGTTTGACTACTGTTATGAGAATTTTAGGTATTAAAACAGTCAAAAGTGTAGAAACAAGTCATCATATTTTTAGAAACCATGTAGATTATTTTCAAATAATTGGTAAGAAATATCATTCTAAAGACCGTAATGCAGCCCAACATGTCTTATCATAATCAATTGTTAGCAAGATCACCATAAAACATTGTTTTCTACAACAAATCTCTCATCTCTTGAAATGCAATTTTAAAACCCTTATAAAGTATTCTCATAGATGAGATAGCCTCGACATAGGTGGAAAAACAGATTTGTTGGCCTTCACTGGTAGACTACCACTTTCTAACATGAATTTAATTGGAGTGGTTAAGGGACTAGTTCAGTGTTTCTGGCATGAGAACACTAGGCCTTCTTCCAACAAAAAATATGTACTAAAATTGAAAAAGGGATATAGGGACGGTGAACCCCATATTAAACACTTTCTTTACATTACATATACAAAATTGTATGAGAGATTCATACTAGTACATAATTCACTTAGACTGGGGCAAATATCCTTCCATAAATGCAAACCTTCTATGTTCAAATAAACACAATTTGTAGCACATGTTGTTGTAGATATTGCATTGAATATGGTTATTATTATGACACACACACACACACAAATATATATATATATATATATATATATATATATATATATATATATATGTATGTATGTATGTATATTTGTGTTTTACATAATAGACTTTTGTGGGAATGCTCAGTTATGTTGTCATTGTTGTCTTTTAGAGAATTTATTCACAACATCTTGTGTACAAGGACATAGGGTTTACATTTTATCAAAAAGGAATCTCGGATGGGAGATGCCCCAAGTGCGGTGGAATGACACTACTGAGCAAGTGCATCCATGTAAGCGATGAATATGAATTTGGTAGGAAGGAGGTTACCTTGCAAATCTTTAAATATGTCACATATGATATTGATGGAGGATAGGAAACAAAATATATACAATTGGTTACTTCCCAAGTACGAGTTTGTGGCTTCATGAAGGAATTCATAAAAAATAAAAAGAGTTATGTTCATCATGTCCATGTGGATCTATGAAAGGATGAGCATTTTAAAATATGTAGAGATACATTTCTCATTGGTATTGTTTTATCAGTGGTTGATTTTGTTGAGAACTACACCCTTCAATAAAAAAATGAGATTGAAATCCAATATTATCACTTAGAGTAGATCAACATAATGGTCCATATCACATACATGCATGGACCAAATAGTAATTAACAAAACAAAGTTATATTGAAAGAGTATCACTTATACATAAGTGATGATCGGTGCCATGATTTAGCCTATGTACAACATTTTTTTCAGTTGTTCTACAATCACCTTAAGGAGAAGAACATTCAGATGGATCAACATTGGATTTAGTCAAATGGTTGTGCAGGCCTATTTAAAAATGATCATGTATTTCAATGGTTTTGTATGTTGCAAAAAAAGCTAAAGGTACCACACATTTAGAGCTATTTTGAGTTCGGGCATGGGAAATGGGAGAATGATGGAGGAGGTGCATGCATAAAAATAACATTACATAGGAAATCAATGAAGTTCACAACTACTTCCCTCATTTGAGATGTGAAATACATTGGTGAATGGTGTTCTTCAGTAATGGGAGAGGGAACAAAAACTCGTGAAGACCAATCACATAGAAAAGGACATGTACATAGATATTTTTGGAAGGTAGTCGATGTATATTGATAACATTGGTATGAATGAAAAACCATCAAGGGCACTCATGCATTCCATTAATTTAGAACATAAAAAAATGCAATAGTTGAAAAATGGTTGAGAAAACTCTCTTGCTTATGTGGTCCATGTAGTAGTAATGAATAGGATGATTGTGAATCGATAGATTGGGTTGATAGACAGGATCATGTATCACTACCGATTGGTCAAAGTATAACTATGGAACTATCTCAGTTGGAGGCAGGTCAATCAAGTATTTCAACAGATTATTATCATGTCTTATATCTTGTACTGCTAAGTTCATTGAATCCTTCTATTAAATTTTGAATAAGTAGCATCGATGTTTTATGCTTTGGTCATTTAGTGCACTCACATTTTGGCAGTCCATTTTTTACAGGGAACATATACAGAGTGGTTTCTGTTAGCACTGAGAGTAACACTTAGACTATTGTAAGTGAAATCCCAATACCCATCATAATGTTTAGATTTGGATGAGTTATTATATTAAAAAATGGATCAAACTGATAAGGTTCAAAGCCTGATATAATGCACAAAATTCCAAGGACTATATTCTAGCAAAAAGGGCTATCATAATCTCCAACCAAAACATATTTCAAAGATGAATAGAAGAAAATGAAGAAAAAACGTTAGGATGAGCAGTCAATTTCACATCAGGCTTGATTGACACATTCATATGGCTGAAATTTCATTAATTAGAATCCTTCTAATCAAGAGATAAAGATTTTCTTGAAGAAGAGATGCTTCACAAAATGCATAGTAAATCATCCACTGCATAACTATGCTAACAAAGATGTTGATAAATCCTTTATAAACCAATATTCCATTAGATAAATAAGACAAAGAGAGGATCACAATATTATATTTGACTACAAAATAATCCTCCATTCAGATATACAGAGTCTGAGAATTTAAAAAATAGTAATAGTCTTTTCCTATCACTCCAACACTTTCCTTCTCAAAATCCACTTCCATATATAGTAAATGATCTCTCTTTACCTTAAGGAGGTCGAAACCAAGGAGATACATAGGATCCTCCTCCATTTAGGAGACTTGTTAGAAAACATTCCAACAAAAACTTAACAAATTCCTATTTTGTGGGATCTTTCCTATTGTGATAAATGTCTATTGAAACAGGTCATGTTTCTTGATATGGATATGGAACAAATGTCCCTCGTTTCCAACTAAATCCTATGAGAACATTCAAACCTTCCTTTATAGGTGGAAATATCCCAACAAGGAAAATATACAAACAGTAACCGCTGCATGAAATTTCGTAGAACCGTTGTAAAATAGTTTTGCACATTCTATAGTTCCCTTTGTGTGTTTGGCTAGGCTCTATAACACCTTTTATGTATCTAATATATCTCTAAAAATAAAACATTTTGAAAACATGAGAGAGGTTTTTTTTACTTGGTATGTGATGAACAAAAACCTCCTCCATTTTTCAAAAATACCTTTTCATTTGTCCATAATCCAAGGTTTGAGTTAGTCACTCAAACATTACAAAAGCGCAGCGTGATCTCAACAGAAATGAAATGTGGTCTTTGAGAGGGTGTTTGGAGGCCTTCCCAGAGGATATTTTGGCTTCAATAGATATGGTTGGAAATATTATGATGTCTGCTACACAATGGAATCATCGAGTACTGCAAACGCCTTCTCAAAACCCCTGAATAACAGACTTGAAGTCAAGCTATCCAAAAGTACAAGAACCCTCGTATAGGAATTGTATTTTTGGAAATTTTATCAAATTATAATACAATATTATGTGTTAACAATTTCCCTAAGAGATAATGAATGGGGCACTCACTATTGGCTAGAACAATGCTTAGAGGGAAATAAAATTCTCATGTGATCAATAACAGATTCTTAAGGCATTGAATTTTTGATTGGGTCAATGGTTATTAAAGGTGAATATATGACACAATATGAAAGAACACGAAAGAAAGGTGGTTATGTATGTCAATATTATAAAATAGGTCAATTCATATACCACTTTATAAATTTGGTTATTGGCACAAACCTCCAACTACAAACAATTTCAAGTAAGAACTCATCAAAGTCACGACACTTCTTGTCTTACTCTGAACACGAGAAGTTAATGGAGACCGTCAGTATTAGAAGTGATCCCGATGTTCTACTTGAATGACCATAGGTATGTAACATGAATAATTTTGGCTTCATTTTATGGTTGTTGTGCTATTTTTGTATTTCCATGCCTTGCCTTGCCTTGACTTTTCATGTCATGCCTTCCCTTGCCTTGTCATGGTATGTCTTTCCTTCCCTTTCCTTTCCATGTCATGCCTTGCCTTTCCTTTACTTTCCTTGTGCTGTAATGCCTTTCCATGCCTTGCCTTTTCTTTTCATTCAATTCCATTCCTTCACTTTCTATGCCTTCACTTTCCTTTCCTTCACTTGTCATGCCTTCACTTTCCTTGTCTTACCTTCACTTGCCATACCTTCACTTTAATCAGCTCTCCATACCTTTCCTAGTCTTTCCATTCCTTCAATCACCTTTCCTTCACCTCACTTTCCTTCACTTTCCTTCACTTGTCATTCCTTCACCTTCCTTCACTTTCCATAACTTCACTTTGCTTCACTTTCATTCACTTGTCATGCATTCACCTTAATTTCCTTTCCGTGCTTTCCTTTCCATGCCTTTTCTTTCCCTACCTTGTCTTTCCATTCCATGTCATTCCTTCACTTTCCTTCACTTTCAATTCCTTCACATTCCTTCACTTCCCTTCACTTCCTTCACTTTCCATGCATTCAATTCCATTGCCTTTCGATGCCTTGCATTTCCTTTCCATGTCATTCCTTTCCATGCCTTTCCTTTCCTTAACTTGCCTTGCCTTGCATTTCCTTTCCATTCCTTTCCTTGTATTACCATGAAATGTCATGCCTTCACTTTCCTTGACTTCACTTACCTTGCCTTGCCTTCACCTCCCTTTCCTTCACTTTCCTTGCCTTGCCTTCACTTTCCTTGACTTTTCTTTCCTTCACTTACATTGTCTTTCCATGCCTTGCCTAGCCATGCCATGCCTTCACTTTCCTTGTATTGCCTTTAATTTCCTTCACTTGTCATGCCTTCACTTTCCTTCACCTGTCTTCACTTGACTTTCCTTATATTCAATTGCCTTCACCTACCATGTCTTTACTTTTCTTTCACTTGTCTTATCCTAACTTTACATGCCTTCAATTTCCCTCACTTTCCATGCCTTCACTTGCCTTGACTTTATAAGGTATTCTTGTATTTCCACGCCTTGCCTTTCCCTACCATACCTTGCATTTCCTTTCCTTTCCTTGTCTTTCCATGCCTTCAATTTCCTTTCCTTCACTTGCCTTGTATTTACTTCACTTGCATCTCCTTGCCTTAACTTTCCATGCCTTCAGTTGCCTTCACTTTCCATGCCTTTACTTTAATTTTCTTTCCATTTATTTCCTTTCCCTGTCTTTCCTTTTCATGCCTTCACTTTTATTTCCTTCACTTTCCTTACCTTTCCTTCACTTTCATTTCCTTTCCATCTATTTCCATGACTTAACTTTCCTTTCCTTCACTTTCCATGCCTTCACTTTCCTTTTCTTATCTTTCCATGCCTTTAATTTCCTTCACTTTCCTTTCCATGCATGCTCGTTCCTTTCCTTCACTTGCCATGCCTTTCCTTCCCATGTCTTGCCTTTCCTTTCCATTCCATTCCATGCCTTATCTTTGCTTTCCATGCCTTTTCCCCCCATAACTTCACTTTCCATGCCTTTCCATGGCTTCACTTTCCATGCCTTTCCATGCCTTCACTTTCCATCCCATGTCTATCCTAACAAGGTGTTAAATTGTCAAACATATGTAATAAGAAATAAGAAAAACCCTAATTTCATAGATACTCCAACAAACGATTTCTCAGTCGAAGGAATGACATCAGAGGGACCCCACTAGATAAAACCAGGTGCTCCAGATCCAATGCATCTGATAATTCGTCCATATGAGTCCTAGTTTGAGTTTTATCACAAGTTGCAACTTGTCTCTTCAAGTCATTTAGGGACATGTGGACAATTTCGTTCGAGGTCATAAAATCCAAAATGAGTAGCATAATGAAGTTTTGTAAGCTCCTGAAATTTTGTTTGTCCAAGGCCCACATGAATACACTACCCAAAAATTCACCACACATTATTCTTTAAAATCGACCTCCTCTTCATAAATTGCACTATGCCTCATTGAAAAAAACCCTGGTGCCGAAGATACTCCAAAAAATAGTTTTCTGCTTCATGGAATGACAATATAGGGGCCCCACTAGATGAAACTCGATGCTATGGATCCAATGCAACTAGAGATTCATTTTTCCCAGTCACAATTTGATTTTTATTGTGAGTTCCAACTCACCTCT
Source organism: Picea engelmannii (assembly GCA_009831015.1). Lineage (NCBI taxonomy): Eukaryota > Viridiplantae > Streptophyta > Pinopsida > Pinales > Pinaceae > Picea > Picea engelmannii. Next base: position 73,492 of record ML801233.1, on the reverse strand, counting down.
TCAAGTCATTCAAGGAAATGTGGCCAATTTGGCCTGGGGGCATAAAATCCAAACCAAGCAGCATAACATAGATATGTAAGCTCTTGCAAGTATGTTTTCCCAAGGCCCACATAACTACACTACCCACAAATGCCCCACACAGTATTATTTAAAATCGACCTCCTCTTCAGAAATTGCACTATGACTCATTGAGAAAAACCCTAGTGTCATAGATTGTTAGGGACCTAACCTCCCTAGCCCCTCATGCAAGTAGAATGATATCATTCCATGTAATAAAGGAGAATATTAATAAGGCCTAGTAATAAGGAAGAATAAGTCAAATGTAAGAATACTTAATAGAAGCTTCCTCTTCTAGAAGGATCTTCCTCCAAATTGTTCTTTTGGATAGATAGATTGACTATAAATAGGAGTAGAGGCTATGAGAAATCTTATCTTGTATATTATTGTAATAGAGATATCCTCTATTGGAGGATTTCCCTTCGAAGAGGCAAGTGAACATTGCTATCATTAATCAAGGTGTTATTTCTGGTGTTATTTGGGTTATTCTAGTATTTTTCTGGTTATATCATTGTTGTTCTGCCATCTCTAGCTAAAATATTTTTGTTTTGCATACCATTCTATATATGGAATACTACAAGTAGTATCAGAGCACTTTCCTTGGCACAAAATTGTGGGTTAATTTTCTTTCAGGGTAGAGACATATTCCAGTGTCTTAAAGTTACAAATATCTATTAGTACACACATAAACTCGTGGTCAAAGAGTCATACACATAGAAAATACAAGTGGTACTTAAGCACACATTTGTTGGCCACCCTTGTAACCCATGTTGGTACCCATTCGAGTGGTAGTGAATCAGAAAGAACCTATATATGGATAGAACTAGATCTCCTAAAGCCCTCCATAGATAAATAGATCAATCACCTTACTACTATAGTGACACCGAGAACAACACTCGAGAATCCACTCTCTAGTACCTATGTAGTCAGGTAGTACGGCTAAGGGCACGGTCTAACCTCCTTAGTTGGTGCCATAAGATATTGGGCCAAGTACTACTATTATACCCCACACGTGTATCAAAGAGCTATAGAATAGGGAAAACCCTTGTCTTTAGTCACCTTGCATACCCTAACCATTGGGACAGAAACAAAAAAATAACAAACAAGATCTATTGTTGCACAATTGTGCCTCTTGCATTCAGGTTGTGAAATTACTACACATTTCTTCCTGTTACGAATTTGGGAATTTCAACACTATAGTATTCTTTAGATCAGAGTATAACTCCCATTGGCACACTTTTTTGGGACCTATCCCAATGGGTTCCTCTATTCCCCTCGATTCTAGTGATATCTATCATTTTTAACATAGTTTTTTTTGTGGACTCAACCCTTCTTCGACACCCTTATTTGGGCCCTATCCCATTGGATCCCCATTTTTGACCTGATCGCAGTGGTACCTATAATTTTACACACTTCTTCTTGGTGGTCCCACCCACCCCTCCAACCCCCTTTTGTTTCCCCTATACCATTTTCCTGCCCATGTTTTCCAAATGGCTACACCCAAAGCCCAAGAACTCAATACATTGATTATTGACACCCACCAAAACATGTAAGACATAAGGAATATCAATAACAACCTTAGATCAATCAATTCAACTATTGAGGTCCTCTAGGAACAATTTTACTACATCAAAGACCTCAAAGAACACTTCATGGTAAGTTCCCAAAACCCTTCCTCTTATGAACAACCATCTTATCAGGATGATCATGACTCTTCCCATTACCAAGGTCCTCATACTACCTACGTTTCTCGAGACCTATGCCCTCCGAGAATTCAGGTGAACAAATTTGATGGATCTGATCCCACAGGTTGGGTCACCCAAATGGAACATTATTTCTCTTTGCATGGCATTACTAATGATTTAGCCAAGTTTCGTTATGGTGTCCTACATATGGATCTGGAACGATGGAAATTGTGGCAATGGAGAAAAAAGGCATGCCAAGGGTATGTTCCTTAGACACAACTTGTGGCTGAAATGTATGACCAATTTGACACTCACGCCCACCATTTAGGTCGTCTGACTAAGATAAAGTAGCCTGGGACAGTGGAAGAATTTATTTCCGCATTTGAGCACTTTCCTTTCATAATGGAGGGCATGGAAGATCCTTTCTTTATGGAATTCTTTATCAGTGGCTTAAAAGATGAAATGTGTTCACATGTTCTCATGGCACACCCCAGACTTGGTTGGAAGCTAATCAATGATCCAAGGAAGAACAACATAGTTTATCCTCCTAGAGTTGCAAACCATACTTTCCTCCTCACCCTCAACCCACCAATTATGCCCCTCCTTCAACTCCCCTCAAGATCCAGAAATTAATGAGTGCTGAAATGGATGAACATCAATTGAAGGGTATTTGTTATAATTGTGATAAGAAATATTTTCTCAGGCACAAGTGTAAGGAACATAAGATTTTTATGGTTGTTACTGAGGATATTTCTGAAGAAGATGTTGTTCTTCCACCTGTGGAGGAACTACCATCACCATCTGACCTCACCCTACCCTCTGATCCACCAGACATTGACCCGGTGATTTCACTTAATTCCCTCAATGTATTCTCTACTCCCCATACTCTCAAATTAATTGGTTACATAGAAAGTAGGAAATTGATCATCCTTTTGGACAGTGGTAGGAGCTATAATTTTATTCATCCCCTCATTGTCCAAGAAGTAAATTGTTGCACATGTGTTGTCAATAATTTTCAAATAATGATTGCCAATGCTGGTCCCATGAAATGTGGGGGACTATGTGAAAATGTGTGACTCAAAATTGGTCAATATTAGCTAAAATCCCATATTTTTGCTATAGACATGGTGGTTGTAACATTGTTCTTGGTGTCGAATGGTTACACACTCTAGGCCCCATTCTCATAGATTTTAAGGACTTAACCATGCAATTACAATAGGATGGAAAACATTATAAGTTATAAGGAATCACAACTGGCTCCCCTGAGATCATCACTTCCCATCGCATGGAAAATCTCCTCAAAAAAGGTCATTCGGGCATTATAGCCCAACTCCACTCCACTCATGTTGTTCATACACCTTTTGTGCATCCTGACCTCCAATATATCCTATCCCAACACCAAGTTGTCGTTACCACTCCCAAGGAACCTCCCCCTTCCCATGGGGCCATGATAATTCCATCCCTCTCATCTCGGGCAATCTTCCTCCCAATGTTGGGTCTTATCATCATCCCTTTGCCCAAAATAATGAAATTGAGAAAATTTTTCATGAATTGCTAGAAGAAGGTGTTATACATCCCAATACTATCCCATATTCTTCCCCTGTGGTCATGGTATTCAAGAAAGAATGTTCTTGGTGCATGTGTCAGGGTTTCTGCGTCCTCAACAAACTCATAATCAAAGACAAATTTGCCATTCCTGGAATTGATGACCTCTTGGATGAATTGAGTGGTGTTCAGTACTTCACCGAATTGGATCTATGTTCTCACTACCACCAGATCTATATGAAAGAAGAAGAAATTCCCAATACTTCATTTCACACTTACGAGGGTCATTATGAATTCTTGGTAATGCCCTTTGGATTGTGTAATGCTCCTTCCACTTTTCAAAGTCTTTTCATTCATGTCTTCCATACTTTTCTCTGTCATTTTGTCTTAGTTTTCTTTGATGATATTCTCATCTATAATAAAACTTGTCTCTATGATTCAAAAAGGATCCAGAGAAGCATAAGAATAACTGAGAACTCACAAAGACAACTCAAAATGCTCAGAATGGCTTCAACAGATAGAGAAAGAGAAAAATTTCAAAGTTCCCAAAACTCAGTGAAACCAACATGATCGCGAAGAGTGTGTCGCAAGATTTATAATGACGCAAATGAATCGTCAAATAGAGTTACACTTTGAATGATATCTGTGGTCAAAGTTGGGATCAAACAAGGCCAATCAACGGGGGACACATCATCATCTGTACTACTGATGTTAGCATGATGTCAGCAACTAACATGATAGGGTTATGTCATCATATGGATTACTAACATCAACATAACATGTGGAATCATGATAGGTTGCCACGTGTCACCCTCCATTGGACTTTTCAGGGGTCCAAGTGGACCAATAGAAAAGTGCCATGTGGAACCCCCAGGAGATGCCATGTGGCACCCCCAGGAGATGCCATGTGGCACCATCCAGGAAGTGCCATGTGTCATGTACGATTGACTAGGAATGGTATCAAAATTCAGGTGGACAAATAAGTAGATTCCATGTGGCCTAATCAACGAGTGACACGTGGCATCCCCAAATCACCCAAGGACGACCCGTATCCAAAAAATCCAAAAAATATATTGGTGGGACCTCGTCAAATCTAGAAAAGGTCCACCATATCTGGTGATAACCCCCACATATAGAATTCTCTAACCAAATCCAACAGGAATTATAACTATAGAGATAAATGGGAGCCCTTGGGGTTTGACCCTAGGACCTCCCCACATCCAACACTCTAACTTTAGTACCATAACTAATCTACCTATACCTTTCCATTGGAACATCCATCCGCCAATTTTGTATTAAATCCAAGTTTCTGCCAGCCACCTGGGGGAGGTGCGACCCTACATCTACGAGCATGGATTTCAGGATGACAAATGTCATTATTGCAGATTGCATTGGGCACAAAAACCAAGACAGAGTTTCTCTTGGGCCTGGGAGTGCAAGAGTTAGATCAGAGCGTGGAGACAACCATTTTTGGGTAATTTGATGCCATGAATTTAGTGGTGATGTATGTTTTCTGATCTGAGCATTATTTCTACATCTTGATTTCAGAATGAGGTATATTCATGTATTTTCTAAATTCTTTTGTTGAGTTAATGAAAGAGACTATCCACTTGAGAACAGGGCCCAGAGACATAGTCCACCAAGGATGAATTCTGTTATCAAGTTTTTGTGTTCAGATATGATTCTTATGTCTCTTCATTTTTAAGTTTTCCCATCTTTAATGGTGCACTTTAATTTATGCTCATGTAATACAATTCTTTATAAGTCACGATGAAAATATCCTGGATCATCTTGGTATCAGAGAAGTTGTCTTTTACTTGAATTGTTGAGTGTGAATTCTTACCAGGGCCAAGCATACGTAGGGTGAAGGAACTCTTAAGAAATTCAATCCCCAGATTTTTCCATGTATCCAGAAGGAAGAAACTGGCAGAAGAGGACAAGCGTGATGAATAGGATAAAAACTTCCACATGGTATTTTATCGCATGTCAAAAATGGTCGAGAAAATGTATGGAGATTACAAAAACAGGATGAAGAAGAAAGGGAAGAAAAATGCAACAATTGTATATGATGATGATTTGGTAAACCAATGGGATGGAGGACATCCTCCTAAACCTCCATCTTAACCTTTGAGTTCTAGTTCTTCTTCCTCTTAGCATTCTCATCATTCTCATCATTCTAGCCATAAAGCCTCGTTTAAGAAACCATTATTAAAGATTGATGTAAAATTTTCTTTACCTATGTTTAATAGAGATGATAATCCTGAAAAGATAGATAATTGGATCTGACAGGTTGAAGTGTATTGTCATGTCCATCATATTGATGAAGAGGAAGTTAAAGTGAAGTTGGCTTCTCCTCGGTTGGAAGGCACCACTCTTGTATGGTGGGAGAGAAAGATTCAGGACAAAAGTAAGTGTGGTAAGCTTCTTTCCTCATGGTCGGAATTTAAATCAACGATAAGGAAGCAATTCTATCCATTAAGGTATTTAAATAAAGCAATGATGGAATGTAAAACCTTAAGGAAAAGTAAAGGACAAACTATACAAAGTTTCATAGAATAATTTAGGAATAAAGCTCTTACATTGAACATTCCTTTGGATTCTAATGAAATTTTAATGCAGTATATTGGTGCACTTCACAGTAATATTTGACATACTTTTCTCTTTTTTAACCCCACTAGTCTTGACGAAGTTTGTGTGCAATCCCCTCACCTTGAGAACAGGGGGAAACATGTTCAAGAAGATCCAACAAAGAAACCTTCTAGTTTCCAAGAAAAGACTTTCAAGAAGTTTAAAAGGAAGGAAACAAAGACCTCTACAGTGATGACAGAAGGAGGAAAACCATCTTGCACTCATGGAAAGAAGAGCGGTCATGATGAAGAACACTGTTGGAAAATTCATCCGGAAAACAAACCGAAATAGTTCGGTGGAAAGGGGAAGACAAATACTGTTTCTACGATACAACAAGATCTTGGTTCCGATTGAGGATATGAAGGAAAGATCAAAGAGGTTGAAGTACACGGTAAATATTCTCTTCATGCTAGTTCTAGTTGCAATGATGAATCTTATGTTGATGAATGAAAGAGGAATAAGTTAATTCACATAAGATTTGTATTTAAAAAAACTAAGATAGATACATTATTTGATCCGGGTTCCCAAGTAAACTTAATCTCTGAAGCACTTGTCAAGAAAATGGGTCTTGAAATGAAACCACATCCGAAACCTTATCCTTTTGGATAGGTATGTGACAAAGAAAAACATAATGTCACCAAACAATGTAGGATAAGATTTTCTATTGCTTCAAAATTGATTGATGAAGTTGATTTGGATATTTTACAACTTGATATATGTGGCATAGTGTTGGGAATTCTTTATCTTTATGATAGAAAAACAATATTCTTTCGACATGAGAACAAGTACCACTTTACTAAGGGGGAAGTGGAATATATTGTTAGAGCTTAGAGAATGAGCCTAAATACAACACTTGTTACTGTAGGGAAAATGAAAATACTCATAAACACTAATAAGAGATATGTACTCATAGTCATTAGAGAGAAATATTTCGGGATATCCAACATTTTCAAAGGGTGTGATCCATCTCATAAAAAGGAATTAATTGATATTGTTTCTAAGTATGATGATATTTTTTAGGAACCAGATGGATTACCTCCTAAGAGGAAAATCCAACATGAGATACATCTTCAGCATGATTCTCTTCTTCCTAATGTGGGCATGTATAGGATGTCAGTTGTGGAGATGACAAAGATCAAGAAGAAGGTACAAGGATTATTAGACCAGGGGGTCATCAGGCCTAGTTCATCTTCTTATGGTTCTTCAATCGTGATAGTGCCAAAGAAAGATGGCACATGGAAAATGTGTGTCGATTACTGGGCCTTAAATAAAGTCATGGTGAAAAATAGATACCCTCTTCCTCGCATAGATGATTTACTTTATCAATTGAAGGATATTGTATATTTCACTAAGTTGGATTTGTGCACTGGACATCATCAAATCACAGTCGCAAAACAAGATACATGGAAAACTGCCTTTAAAACCAAACAGGGATTGTTTGAGTGGTTGGTTATGTCATTCGGGCTTTGTAATGCTCTAACAACTTTCATGTGTGTGATGAATGATGCATTTAGGCATTTCATAGATGACTTTGTGATTGTATATTTAGACAACATTCTTGTTTTTAGAGGGACATGGAATGAGCATGTGAGGCATGTAAAGCAAGTATTGGATACTTTGCAAAGGGAAAACTTGTATGCAAAATTGTCTAAATGTGAATTTGGCAAGACTGCACTTGTATACTTAGGTCATATTATAGAAGGAGGACAATTGAAAATTGACCCTTTCGAAGTTTTTGTAATTGTAAATTGGCATGAGACAAAAAGTGTAACCAAAGTTTGAAGCTTCTTAGGTGAAATCCATTATTGGAGGATATTCATTCCCAAATTCTCCTTCATAGAAACTCCTCTGCATTACTTAACCAGTGTGAAGAACACTTTTCATTGGGAAGGAAAGCAACAAAAAGATTTCAACACTTTGAAGGGAAATATCAATACCACACAAGTATTAGCATTGTTGAATCTTCAACATCCTTTTCAGATCGAGACAGATGCCAACAGATACGCCATGGGTGTAGTACTAATGCAATATCGTAAGCCTATCTATTACCACTCTGAAACTTTTAACCAGGCTATTCTTAGCTATCCTACATATGATAAAGAGTTGTGTGCATTAGTCCAGAGTGTAAAAAAATAGAAGCACTACTTGTTAGGGAAGGAAACCATTATACATACAGATCACCAACCCTTACAGTATCTTCAAGCACATACAAAATTGAAAGAATATCGACACAACAAATGGATGGGTTTTCTACAACAATTTCACTTGGTAATCAAGTACAAAAAGGGTACAAGTAACAAGGTAGCTGATATGCTTTCTAGACCTCCTATTTCTACTTCTATTATTTTGAAGAATGCTTCTTTATCTCGTGATAGCTATATAGAACAACATGCCATCGATGAAGATTTTAAAGAAGTATATGCGAAGCTAACCCTTGGTACACAAATAGAGAACTATTTTCTGCAGGGAAAGTTACTTTACCATCTTGGAAAGATATGTATTCCTATAAGTGAATGAGTCCATGTAATACGAGAAGCTCATACTTCTATTCTGTTTGGAAATTTTGGGGTAGGAAAAACAATGGCTCATTTTTAGAGGTTTTTTTACTGGCCTCAAATGAAAGCAATTGTGACTAAATATGTAAAGGAGTGTGTGATATGTTCTACTTGTAATACCACTAATAAAAGATGGGGTTGTACTCACCACTTCATGTTCCATCCCATCCATGGGAAAGTATATCCATGGATTTTGTAGAGGGTTTACCCATGACCAAGGGGGGTCATGATTATTTTTATGTTGTAGTGGATAGGTTCAACAAGATGTGTATCTTGATGCCTTGTAAAAAGAAGATCACTGCTAAGAAGACTGTTAATATCTTAGTTCAATATGTTTGGGTTCACTTTGGATTACCCACATCTATCATCTCGGATCGAGATACTCGATTCCTTGGGGAATTTTAGACTAGATTGTGGAGAATGATGGAAAACAAATTAAAGAGGATCACTGCTTTCCATCCATAGACCGATAGGAAGATAGAGGTGGTAAACCAAACAATAGTACTTTTACTTCGAGGCTACTAGATCAAGCATCCCAAGGTATGGGATGAACATATACCATATGTACAACATGAGTACAACCAATGTTTACATTCATCCACTCTCAGTTCACCTTTTGAGACATGTTTTGGGTACCTACCAAAGGTTCCTTTGGACTTGATGTACAGAAGATATGGTGATGTAAATGAATATCGAATAGAGGATAGAGGCTACAAGTTCATATAGAGAATTCAACAGATACACCATGCAGTTAGGGAATAGTTCGAGAAAAGTCAAGAATAGTATAAATCTCAGCATGACAAGCATAGGGTTGATCATCAGTTCTAGGTTGGAGACCGGGCATGTCTTCACATTAGCAAGGAGAGATTCAAGGGTGAAGGAAATAAACTCAAGCCCATTCATTATGGATCCTTCACAATCTTAGTGGAAAGAGGTACCAATTCTTTTCATCTGGATTTTACACCTTATCTGCAGATTTAATCAGTTGTGAACGTTGAGAACTTGAAACTTTTTTAGCCTCCCATGATCATGGATCAAGATGAGGAAGTTTCAATACCATCAGTTGATGAGTTTGTACCTGAGTACTTGGATGAGCTACAGGAAGATATAACCTTTGGCAGGAGGATGAGGACTTCATGTAGGGGTTATGTTGATTATCTTCGAGTAGGCTTAAAAGAAACCCATCCAAGAAAGGAAAAGTTGATCTAGAAGGAAAAAGTGAGGGAACTCTTGCCTCACTTACCAGTTGATTGATGAAAGATTTTGGTGGTCCAAAAATATCACAGTGGGAATGCTTCATCCAAGAAAAAACTAGAGAAGGCTAAGAATAACTTAGAACTCACAGAGGCAACTCAAAATGCTCAGAATGGCTTCAATAGATAGAGAAAGGGAAAAAATTCAAAGTTCCCAAAACTCAGTGAAAACAACATGATCGTGAAGAGAATGTTAGAATATTTGTAATGGTGCAAACAGATCGTCAAACAAAGTTACAGTTTGAAAGATATTCGCAATCAAAGTTGTAGTCAAATAAGGCCAGTCAACAGGGGACACATCATCGTCTGTACTGATGATGTCGGCAGCTGACATGGAAGGGTGACATCATCGTACAAACTGTTGATGTCATAATTCCACATGGAATCATGACATGCTACCACGTGTCACCCGCCATTGGAATTTTTAGGGGTCCATGTGGACCAATAGAAAAGTGCCACGCGACACCCAGAGGAGACGCGATGTGGCACCATCCAGGAAGCGCCACTTGTCATGAACAATTTACTGGGTGTGACATCAACATTCAGGTGGACCAATCAGTAGATTCCACATGGACCAATCAGTGGGTGGCATGTGGCATCCCTAAATCACCCAAGGATGACCTGTATCCGAAAAATCAAAACAATATATTGGTGGGACCCCACCAAATCTGGCGCAGGTACACCATATCTGGTGATAATCGCCACATATAGAAGTCTCTAACCAAATATGGCAGGCGTTACAACTATAGATTTAAAATGGGAGCTCGCTAGGTTTGACCGTCAGACCTCCCCACGTCCAATGCTCTAACTTTAGCACCATAACCAAGCTACCTAAATCGTTCAGTTGGAACATCCATCCGCTAGTTTTTTATTAAAGACAATTTTTTGTCAGCCACTAGGGGGAGGCACGGCCATACATCTACGAGCACATATTTCAATATGAATACTATCATTATTTCGGTTGCAGTGGGTAGGAAAACCGAGACAAAGTTTCTCTTGCGCCTGGGAGTGCTAGAATCGAATCAGAGCATGGAGACAATCATTTTTGGGTAATTTGATGCCACAAATTCAGTGGTGATGTTTGTTTTCTAGTTTGAGTATTATTTATGAAGCTTGATTTCAGAATGAGGTATATTCATGTATTTTCCAAATTATTTTGCTGAGTTAGTGAAAGAGCCTATGCATTTGAGATAAGGACCCAGAGACATAGTCCACCAGGGACGAACTTTGTTATCAAGTTTTTGTTTTGAGATATGATGCTTATGTCTCTTCAATTTTAAGTTTTCCTTTCTTTATTGGTGCACTTTAATTTATGATCATTTATTACAATTCTTTATAAGTCATGATGAAAAGATCCTAGATCACCATCCCATCTTTCCCATTTGAATCAAGTTCTCCATCTACTCTCTAAGCACCAACTTTTCCTCAAACAATCTAAATGTTCCTTTGGTGCCTTGGAAGTGGAATACCTAGTTCATATTGTCAGCAAGGATGATGTTTGAGTGGATCCCAAGAAAATTGAATCTATGCAATATTGGTCTCTCCCTAAAACTCTTAATATCTTGTGTCTTTTTCTATTTAACGGGATATTATAGGAAGTTTGTTCGTAATTATGGAAAAATTGAATCTCCTCTCACTTGTCTCCTTAAAAAGAATGCTTTAACTTGGAATTCAGTTGCAGATCATCCCTTTCAGTCATTGAAACATGTTATATGCCCGACCCCTATCCTAGCGCTTCCATACTTCACAAAGACATTTGTATTGGAATGTAATGGTTCTGGGAAAGGAATTGGAGTCATCCTCATGTAAGATGGAAGGCCTTTGGCCTTCACTTGCAACCAAATTTTAAAGCGACATTTGGGCCAATCCATTTATGAATTTACTTTTTTTAGCTATTATGCATGTTGTGTATCTCTGTTATCATTATTTATTGGGTCAATGCTTCCAAATCGAAATGGATCATGAGAGTCTCAAGTATTTCCTTGAACAATGAATTTCATCCCCGATGCAAAAAAAATGGGTGACCAAGCTATTTGGCTATGATTATGAGACCATTTACAATAAGGGAAAGGAAAATGTAGTGGTCTATGCTCTTTCCCAGAAATATGTAATATACCAGATATAAAAAGTATGCAGAACAGAAATAAAATGCTAGAAATGGCAGAATAACAGTAATATAACCATCATAATCTCCACAATAACACAAAAATGATAGAAGAACAACAACATAAATAACACTTTGATTCAGAAAGAAATGTTCACGGGCCTCTTCGAGGGGGAAACTTCCAATCGAACAATGCTATGTTACAATAATCTCCAAGCTAGGGTTTGCATACCCTCGACCCTTATTTATACAAAATATATCTATCAAGAGAAGCATCTAGAGGAAAATACTTCTAGAAGTGGAAGCTTCTATCAGGTCTTCTTACATCTGACTTATTCTATTTTATTTAAATGACTTATTAATATTGACCTTTATTACATCTGAATATATTGATCTACCTATGTGCAAGTTAGGACCCTAACATGTCCACCCCCTTAAAAACAACCTTGTCTTCAAGGCTTGAGATGTGGAAACTGTTGCAGAATGGTAGCCGACTCCCAAGTGGCATCTACTGGAGTTGTATATTTCCACTGGACTAGCACTTCCTTGATGGTTCGTTGATGCAGGCGACACTCACGCTGGTCCAAAACTGCTTCTAGAGGTATCCAAATGGATCCTTCTTCAACTAACTTGGGAAGGTTGGTTTGAATTTGGCACCTAGTTCCAATCACCTTCTTTAAGCATGAAACATGAAAAATAGGATGTAGCTTTGACTGACTGGGTAGAGATAATTGATAGACGACTTGTCCCACATGCTTGAGAACTGTATAAGGACCATAAAATTTGGGCGCTATCTTCTGACACTGCTTGGCCTTGCGGGAAGTTTGCTTGTATGGTTGCATTCGTAGAAACACCTGATCCCCTTCTACAAATTGACGTTCAGAGCGACCTGGATCTGCTTGTTGCTTCATGCAATTCTGTGCCATGACCAAGTTCTCTTTAAGGGTACAAAGAATATCCTCTCGAAATATAAGTGTTTGTTCAACTACCTAGACCTTTGAGGTACCCGATAAGTATGAGAGAACTGAAGGGGGCTTCTATCCATATACCACTTCAAAAGGAGTCATGCATGTAGTTGTATGGTAGGAAGTGTTGTACCACCATTCAACTAGGGGTAACCATTGAGCCCACTGATTTTTATTTTCTGAGGAAAAACACCTTAGATATGTTTCCAAACACTTGTTGACAATTTCTGTTTGACCATCAGTCTAGGGATGATAAGTTGTGCTTAGATGCAATTGGGTGCCCTGTAGCTTAAACAGTTCTTGCCAAAAATTGCTTGTGAAAGTTGGGTCACGATCAGAAACAATAAAGTGCGGCATGCCATGAAGCTTGAAGACCTTGTCCATGAAAAGTTGAGCCACTGTGGATGTAGTAAATGGGTGTTGAAGAGCACATAAATGAGCATACCTGGAAATACGATCCACAACCACCATTATGACTGATTTATTTCCCGATTTGGGTAAGTCGGTAATAAAGTCCATAGAGATATCCTTCCAAATAGAAGGTGGAATCAGAAGTAGTTGTAGTGTTCCCAGAGATTTGACTATTTCTCCCTTGTTGCGTTGACACACCTCACATTCAGCGATAAAATTACGGATTTCCTATTTCATCCCATCCCAGAAGAAAGAACGTTTGACCTTGTCATAGGTTTTGGTGAACCCGGAGTTCCCCGCTCTGGGTGTAGCATGAAGCTCAGAAAGTATCATGGATTTAAGTTGTGATTGTTTACTTAAATACAAATGGCCTTTGTATCGAAGGTAATCTTGGAGCCAAGAGTACCCTGGGGGAGCTGCAGCATTGGTCTGCAATTGTTGGATCAAATGCAAACTTTTGGGATCTTGTAGCCATTCCTAGCGCACAGCTTGGAGCTAATCTGGTACAATGAAGAAAAGAAAAAAAAGGGATCATTTTTCTTCATATTTTTGGGACAATGCATCCGCCACCACATTGTATTTTCCCTTCTTGTAAATGATCTCATAATCATATGCAAAGAGCTTAGTCACCCATTTTTGTTGTTCCGGGGAGGAAATGCGTTATTCGAGAAAGTACTTGAGGATTTGATGGTTGGTTTTAATTTGGAAATGTTGCCCCAAGAGATAAGGGTGCCATAGATCAACGACATGCAGAATAACCAACATTTCCTTTTCATAGATGGGTTTGCCCAAATTCCTTTCAGATAGTTGCCTGCTGGTGAAAGTCAAAGGTCAACCCTCTTGCGTAAGGACAACACCAATTCCTTTCCCTGAGGCATCACATTCCAACACAAAAGTCCTTGTGAAAGCAGGAAGGGCCAAAACCAGAGTGGTGCACATGGTTGTCTTCAAGGTTTGAAAAGCTTGAGCAGTGGCCGGAGTCCAAGTGAAAGAGTTATTTTTGAGGAGAGCCGTGAGAGGTGCTGCAATCTTTCCATAATTCTTAACAAACTTGCGATAATACCTTGTTAAGCCCATAAATCCACGCAAGATTTTGAGAGTCTTTGGGTGAAACTAGCATTGCATAGCTTCAATCTTTTTCGGATCCACCCTAATTCCATTTCTACTTCTGAGGCACCAAAATCACATTTAGACTGTTTCAGAAAAATTTCATGCTGAGAGAGAAAATGGAGAAATCGATCCACATGAGTGAGATGGTATGTCCAGGTTTTGTTATAGATTAGGATACCATCAAAGAAAACTAATACATAATGATGGAGAAAAGGATGGAAGACATGATTCACGAGGCTTTGGAAGGTGGAGGGGGCATTACACAAGCCAAAGGGCATGACCAAAAACTCACAGTGGCCCTCATGAGTTTGAAAGGTTGTCTTGGGAATGTCTACCTCCTTCATATGGATATGGTGATAGCCCGAACAAAGATCAAGTTTAGTAAATAATTGGGCGCCACTCAATTCATCCAGGAGGTCATCAATGACACAAATGGGGAATTTGTCTTTAATGGCCAGTTTGTTGAGGGCACGAAAGTCAGGAAAAATTCTCCAAGAACCTTCTTTCTTCATGACCATGACTACATGAGAAGAGTAAGGGCTCGTACTAGGGTGGATAACGCTTGCAGTAAGGAGTTCTTGGACCATTTTATCAATTTCATTTTTTTGTGAAAAGGGGTGGCGATACATACGAATATTGAGAGGAAGGATTTCGGGTACAAGGGGAATGGAATGATCATGAACACCGCAGGATGGAGGGAGTCCTTGGGGAGTGAAAAATACCATTTGGTGTTTAGAAATGAGAGCTTGGAGGTCTTCCGGCACCGGGGGTGTCTCTATTGCTTGTATGGCATGGAGTTGGGCAATGACACCAGAATGACCTTTTTTTAGCATCGTTTCCATGCGATGGGAACTAATGAACTCAGGTGAACCAACCGTGATGCCTTGGAATTTATATTGGTGGCCTTCATGGTCGAATTGCATGGTTAGTGCCTTAAAATCCATGAGAATGGGACCCAAAGTCCTTAGCCAGTATGTACCCAACACAATGTCATAACCTCCCATGTTGATAGCAAACATATGGGATTTTAAGTGGTAGTCATCGAATTGGAGACGCACATTTTCACAGTGCACTCCACATTTCATGGAACCACCATTGGCAATCATGATTTAGAAATTGTTGACGACATGGATGTAGCAATGAGTTTCTTGGGCAATGCGGCGATGAATAAAATTATGGGTGTTTCGACTATCAACCAGAATGATGACCTTCCGATGCTTGATGTAATTGATTAACTTGAGGGTTTGGGGGGCAGAGAAACCAGTGAGAGCATTGAGGGAAAATATCGGTTCCACTTCGAGAGGGTCTAAGGGAGGGGTTATGTCAGTGATTTCAGGTGACTCAAATACAATGGGAGTTTCAACATCCTCTTTCGAAATATCCTCAGAGATGGCCATAAAAATATTTTGTTCCTTACACTTGTGGCCCAGGAAATATTTGTCATCAAAATTATAACAAATCCCTTTGAGTTGGTGTTCATCCATTTCAGACCTGGTCAATTTTTGGATCTTTAATGGGGTGGAGGGAGTAGTGGGATTTACAGGTTTAGGGTGAGGGATAAAGGAGGGTTTACGGTTTTGAGAGGATACAACCTACTTTGCTTCTTTATCTTTTTTAGTAGCCTCCACCCAACTCAAAGGTCGAGCCATGAGGACATGGGCCCGAATATCCTCCTTGAGGTCACTGATAAAACACTCTCGAAAGAAAGTATCAGTCATGCCCTCTGCTCGAAAATCCAGGCTCTCAAAGGCAGCTATGAAGTATTCTACTATTTATGATTGTTTCAACTTTGTCAAATGGCCCAAATGGTTGGTGTCAATTTCAAAGCGTTCATAAAGATTAGTCACAAATTGGGTCCAAGTAATATACCCTTGACGGGAAGTTTTTCTCCATTCCCACCTTTGCCAATGTTCTTGATCTAAATGGAGAACACCATACCAAAGTTTGGCCAAGTCATATGTAATGCCATATAAAGAAAAATAATGTTCAATTTGGGTGACCCAACCAGTGGGGTCCAAGCCATCAAATATGGTCACATCCACCTGTGGAAGGCATAGGTCACGTTGAAATTGATGGGGATGAAAGGTATAAGAATGGGAGGAATGTTCACCTTCAGTCTTTGGAGGTGCATCAGAGAAAGGGTCATCTATAGGAATCTTCAGTTTGATGCAGAGTGATGCAAAGATAGATTCAAGATAGGTGTTCAGTTCTTGTTTGACTTCCTCCATTGAGGACTGCATGGCTCTATTTATGGTTGTATTGATGGATGAATGAATGGAGGCAACAGTAGCACTGAGTTGTTTCACTTATTTTTGGGTCTCGAGGAAACCAGATTGCAAGGTGTCGAAGCGAGCTTCCAAGTCTTGGCTAGGGGTATGGGCCATGCAGATAGGTGAACTGAAAAGGGGCGGGCGGGGTCAAAATTTTTTCCAAAAAATGATATGGATGAATGCGATAAGGGAAAATAGATGAATCCAATGGAATAGGTCTCAAATAATGGTGAAATGTTTTCCAGAATATTTATATATATATATATATATATATATATATATATATATATATATATATATATTACACCTCTGGAGTTATACTCCGGTCTGAAGAATACTGTAGTGATGAAATCCCCAAATTCTTAACCAGAAAGAAATGTGTATTTACTTGGAAACCTGAACACAATTGCACGACAATAGATATTGTCTATTTTAATTTGTTTATGTTTCTGTCCCCCAAAGGTTAGGTATTCAAGGGTTCTAGAGACAAGGGTTTTCCCTGTGCTATAGCTCTCTAATATACGTGCAGGGTCCAACAGTAGTACTCGGCCCAATATCTCAGGGAACTAACTAAGGAGGATATAGCATACCCTTAGCTGTACTATCTGACTACCCAGGTACTAGAGAGTATCTTCCCGAGTGTTGTTCTCGGTGGCACTATAGCAGTCAGGTGGCTGATCGGTTTATCTAAAGCGGTACCACTCAAAGCGGTACTAACAGGGGTTACAAGGGTGGCCAACACGTGCGCTTAAGAACCACTTGTATTTCCTGCATCTATGAATCCCTCAACCATTGGTTTATGTGCATAACGACAGATCTCTATGTATTAAAGACGCCAGAATACGTCTCTACCCTGAAAAAAAATTCTCACAATTTCTGCCAAGGAAAGCGCTCTGATACCACTTGTAATATACCGGATATAAAAAGTATGCAGAACATAAATAAAATGCTAGAAATGGGAGAATAACAGTAATACAACCAGCATAATCTCCACAATAACACATAAATGATATAATAATAAAAAAAAAAATAACACTTTGATTCAAAAAGAAATGTTCATGGGCCTCTTCGAGGGGGCGACCTCCAGTCGAGAAACGCTCTGTTACAATAATCTCCAAGATAGGGTTTTCATACCCTTGACCCTTATTTATACTAAATATATCTATCAAGAGAAGCATCTAGAGGAAGATCATTCTCGAAGCGGAAGCTTCTATTAGGTCTTCTTACATCCACCTTATTCTATTTTATTGAAAGGCCTTATTAATATTGACCTTTATTACATCCGAATATATTGATCTACCTATGTGTAGGTTAGGATCCTAACAAAATATGAAGAAGAAAGGTCCCTTTTATCCCTCTCCTTCATTATACCAGATTGGCTCTAATATGTTCATTAGGAATGGCTGCAAGACCCCCAATTTATAGCCTGCTCTACTAATTGCAATGCAATTCTTCATTTTTTCCAGGGTTCTCTTGGCACAATGAATAACTTCGCTACAAAGACCATTTTTATTTATGCAAGCAATCACAACTTAAATCCATAGTAGTTTCAAAGCATCATGCCTCACCCATAGCTGGGCATCCATGGTTTACAAAAATCTATGAACGAGTCAAACGTTCTTTTTTCTGGGAGGGTATGAAACACGACGTTCACACCTTTGTTGTTGAATGTGAGGTCTGTCAACGCAACAAGGGAGAAATTGTCAAATCTTTGGGGACACTCCAACCGCTTTCGATTCCTCCTATTATTTGGCGAGATAATTTTATGGATTTCATTGTAGGCTTACCTAAACCGAGAAATACGTTAGTCATCATGGTGGTCATAGATCATCTCTCCAAATATGCTCATTTTGGTTCTCTTCAACATCCATTCACATCCGCCACAGTCGCTCAAATCTTCATGGATAATATCATCAATCTTCATGGAATGCCTAATTCTATTGTCTCTGACAGAGACTCCACTTTCACCAGCAATTTTATGCAAGAATGTTTCAATATACAAGGCACCCAATTGCATCTCATCACTGCCTATGACCCCCAAATAGATGGTCAGAATGAAGTTGTCAACTAGTGTTTGGAAACATACTTGAGGTGCTTTGTATCTGAGAGGAAAAATTGGTTGGATCAATGCTTACCCCTATCTGAATGGTTGTACAACACATCTTACCATACAACTACTCACATGAATCCTTTTGAGGCTATCTATGGCCAAAATCCCCGATTGGTTCTCTCATATATGCCAGGGGTCTCGAAGGTTCGAGCGGTTGAAAAAATATTACAGTCCACAAGGCAGTTCTGCATGCCCTCAAAGACAATTTGGTGATCTCTCATAATCAAACGATACAACAAGAAGATCAAGGTCATTCTGAATGTCATTTTGTTGAAGC
Source organism: Picea engelmannii (assembly GCA_009831015.1). NCBI lineage: Eukaryota > Viridiplantae > Streptophyta > Pinopsida > Pinales > Pinaceae > Picea > Picea engelmannii. The sequence goes on along the minus strand of ML801233.1, from coordinate 54,522 downwards.
GAAGCAAGTGTTTCTTTGACTATAACCTTATAAGAAGACTTCACTCGAAGCTAAACATTGTCAGAAACTTGTGCCCAAATTTTATGATCCTTATACAGTGCTCAAGCGTGTGGGATCGATTGTCTATCATTTATCTCTACCTAGTCAATCAAGGCTCCATCGTATTTTTTATGTTTCCTTCTTAAATAAGGTGACTGGAACTAAGTGCCAAAATCAAACTAGTCTCCCTAAGTTGGATGAAGAAGGTTCCATATGGTTGCAACCACAAGAAGTCTTGGCCTAGTGAGAGTGTCGTCTCCATCAACACACCATCAAGGAAGTGTTAGTTGAATGAAAATATACAACTCCAGAATATCCCACCTCAGAGCCGAACACTATTCTACAACAATTTCCTCATCTGAATCCTTGAGAACAATGTTGTTCTTCAAGGGGGAGGGCATGTTAGGAACCTAACCTCTGTAACTCCTCACGTAGGTAGAGTAATATAATTCCATGTAATAAAGGCCAATATTAATAAGGTCTAGAAATAAGGAAGAATAAGTAAAATTTAAGAATACCTAATAGAAACTTTCGCTTTTAAAAGGATCTTCGTCTAGATTGTTCTTTTGGATAGATAGATTGATTATAAATAGGAGTAGAGGGTATGAGAAACATTGTATTGGATAGTATTGTAATAGAGATCTTCTCTGCTGGAGGTTTCCCCCTCGAAGAGGCAACTGAACATTGCTATGATTAATCAATGTGCTCTTTTTGGTGTTATTATGGTATTATTTGGTATTTTTCTAGTCATATCATTGTTGTTCTGCCATCTCTAGCTAAAATATTTATATTCTACATACTATTCTATATGTGGAATACTACATATGAAATGCGCCAACAGTTTCCATTTTTGTTTGATAGATAGACTTATGATACTGTGGTACTTATGATATTGTGGTCCTTTTATTTCGGCATTTATACTAAGAAACTTCAGGACGAAGTTTAGACCAAGAGGGGATGTATGTAACATCCCGCTATGGCGCACTGAGAAAACCTATTATTTGAGGACACTTGCTCGCAAGTGATCTGGATTTTTATGATGATAAAACTTTTATCCTTCATTATGATGCGTTAAGATAAATGACGGGATGTTTTTACTACTTTGATGTAGACAGGTGCTGCTGACTCAGTTTCATTGAGTGTGCAGGGTTTTGGACCTTGAGGATGTAGAGGCATCGGTAGAACCCCCTTGGACTCTGGATTGAGTGAGGGAGTGTGCTATTGGGGTTGATCCATTTACGGTGATATTGCTTTGTTTTGATGATATGATATTGATTTTATGATATGTTGTTGACGTTCTGACACGATGTTGATGATCCAGGATGACGATAGCTTGCCGATCAGACTCACATATCGAGTAAAGGGGCTGCACATGATTTCCAGAGAGGTTGAGGGAGAGGTGTGGATAGCAGCCCTACCACAGCCTACTAGCACTCCTGTCGTGGCTTGAACCGTAGGTTAACGATTACCTAGTTCGAAGGGATCCACGATGCCGTGAGGGCAGACTGCGACAATCGCTCACGATGATTCTAAGGGGCGCGCAATAAGGCGGGGGCCTTATTCCTTAGAGCCCTTAGTCTCCCACAAGTTCACCTGGTGGAGTGTTGACTCCAGGGGTTATAGATGTCTACCAATCAGTCAAGTCAGCGAGTGGCACCCTTGGAGCACGTAGTGCATCCTGAAGGGCACGTCGTGCAATAGAAGCTAACGAGGCGAGTGGTAGCCTTGGAGCACATAGTGCATCCTGAAGGGCACGTCGCCTTGATGATGATGATGAGACAACCTAGATGACCCTGAGACCTTAACGCCTTTAGAATTTCTCAAAACGACTCCCCTAATTGATTGTCACCCAGTTCGAATCTAAACCTAAAATATAAAACATCTCTAAGATAAAATTTTGACAAGCCCTAAGAAAAGATCCTACAAAAATAAACATAAGGGCGTAAACTAAAACCCTCCTAGGTGTTAATTAAAGTCTTCTTAAAATTAAAGGGGGTAAAGTGAAGAAAGGGAATAAATTAATTAAAATACGTGGTTTTAATGGTAAAAAAGAATATAAAGTTAAAAAAAAACATGTGAGAGTATAAAAGTAATGAATTTAAAAATATAGAAAGGATTAATAAGTGCATTTATCTTTTAGGTTTAAAAATAAAAAAGAGAGAAATAAATAATAAAATTAAGGAAACTTGTAATAAAGGAAACTTAATAATGGAAAGTAGGCGACATAGGGTAAAAAGCAAAAAAGAATCAGCAATTAAGGAGTTACTAAAATGAACTAAATTCTGGCAACTTCATTCTAGGAATGTTATTAAAAGCATGAGAGGGGATCTAGGAACTCTAGGAGTAATTTTAGGAGCGACTAAAGGAGGGTGAGGGAAATGAGTCTTTTAATTATTAAAAATAAATTAATTTTTGGAGAAACGTGGGGGATGAGTGACACTTGGACGAAAGAGAATTTTTAGAGGTTTGTCATTAAAAATTAAATTAATAATGATTTAGGAAAGTAGGTGGGTCTCAAATTTCTATAAAAGAAAGGGAAAAGAAGGAAGAAGGGGATGAACGGTGAGCATAACGTTACGCTGCCGGATTGTGGCTTGACTGTTTGCTTGTGAGGAGTTGGGAATTTCTCAACGGTATTGGAGTGGTAGCTCCACCTTGGAGGCGAGCTGAGAAGCTAGTCTTATCTCTGGATCTTGTGGCCCCTTTGCGGCTCGGGGGGCTAAGGGGGAAGTAGAGTACCCCTAGAGATTGGCTAGCAGGTACCGATGAGGTCTCTACGGTCGACGAGCAGGACCAGCACGGAGTGCGGGAAGTGGCACGGAGCGCGGGACGTCATCCGAGGCAAGCGAAAGGCAATGGTATGATTTTTACTTTTGGTAGAGTAGAATGCATTTGGATGTATGTTTAGATCTGCATGTGAATGGGTAACCGTTGTGAATGTTATACCTCCGTTGATAGGAAAACTCTGTTCCGTTGGGCAATTTGAATGATTTCTGTTTTATTTATTGGCCCAAAGGGTTCAGACCCATTCTGGCAATTCATTTTTAAACTTTGACAATTCGTTTTCATTTCTGGCAATTCATTTTTAAACTCTGACAATTCGTTTTCATTTCTGGCAATTCATTTTAACCTCTGGAAATTCGTTTTTACCCTCTGGCAATTCATTTTCATTTCTGGCAATTCATTTTAACCTCTGGCAATTCGTTTTTAACCTCTGGCAACTCGTTTTCATCTTTGGCAATTCGTTTTCACCTCTGGCAATTCGTTTTCATTTCTGGCAATTCATTTTAACCTCTGGTAATTCGTTTTTAACCTCTGGCTACTCGTTTTCATCTCTGACAATTCGTTTTCACCTCTGGCAATTCGTTTTTAACCTCTGGCAATTCGTTTTCATTTCTGGCAATTCATTTTAACCTCTGGCAATTTGTTTTTAACCTCTGGCAACTCGTTTTCATCTCTGGCAATTCGTTTTCACCTTTGGCAATTCATTTTCATTTCTGGCAATTCATTTTAACCTCTGGCAATTCGTTTTTAACCTCTGACAACTCGTTTTCATCTCTGACAATTCGTTTTCACCTCTGGCAATTCGTTTTTAACCTCTGGCAACTCATTTTAATCTCTGGCAAATCGTTTTAACCTGACAGTTCATTTTAATCCTGGCAATTCGTTTTCGTTTTACCTTCTGGCAATTCGTTTTAACCTGGC